>JAJIBD010024752.1:0-199975 GCA_021461705.1 Cryptotis parvus
CGGCAGAGCCTGGCAAACTACCCGTGTTGTATTTGATATGCCAGATACCAGTAACAATTATAGACCTCATTCCCATGACCTGATGGAATGGTTTGAGGCTCTTTATGTTCCTGGAGCAAGCAGGTGCCCTTGGGCTCTACTTGCATGAGAGAGAGGTCATATGGAGATGTTACTCGTGCCCACTTCGAGCAAATCAATGATGAACGGGAAGACAGTGATACAGTGATACTACTTTACTGCTCTATATTACTGGTTTCTCTGTTGTTTTATTTGGTTTGTTGGCCTGGTTACTTTTTTAAATTTTGGGTGACTGACCATCTTGAACTCTCATACAAAGAATTGTGTCCATCATTAGGCAAACAAAGAGTAAATGATATATAAAAATGTTCACATATGATTTTAACTAGTCTCTGTGGTAGGCTATAATAAATTTCTCAAATTAATATCATGTATATTCTAGAGAATAGGAATTCAGGTTTTTTATTAATAACTGGTCAAACAAGGGAAAACTTAGACATATTGAAAGAAAATACTGGATTTCAAGTAGTTGACTAATATGAAACTGTCCCAGTGTTAATGCTAATTAATATAAGGTAGCTCTGTGATCTATATCTATCGCATAGATATCTTAACACATGAACTTTTTTTTTTTTTTTGCTTTTTTTGGGTCACACCGGCAATGCTCAGGGGTTTCTCCTGGCTGCACTCAGGAATTACTCCTGGCGGTGCTCGGGGGACCATATGGGATGCTGGGATGGAACCCAGGCCCGGCAAGGGCTGGCCGCGCAAGGCACAACGCCCTACCTACTGGACTGTCACTCTGGCCCCAAACATTTTAAGTTCAAATACTTATTTATTATTAGTGAGATCTTACTCCATTCTTATGTCTTCCTTCATCAAGTATTAATTACCATCTAAGGAAAGAATGAATAATAAAGGAATGAAGATAAATGTTGTTAGGAAGGAAAATGTTATGACATAGGATCATAGGAATGATAAAATCTGATCAATGTAAACTGAAGTGTGAAATAGTTAAATTCAATCAATATGTTTTGCCTTCTGTTTTTATTAAATCCTGCTTTCTGTTTGAAGGGACTATATGGGAAATAGTAACATTCCTCTCTAGCCTGAAATACAGCCAATTATATAACTGAGTAGAATACAGAAAATTATATAACTAAGAACCAGCGAGAATTAAAAATCTTGATGTTGGAGGGGCCGGAGCGATAGCCCAACGGGTAGGGCGTTTGCCTTTCACGCGGCCGGCTCATGCAGGCCCGGGTTCGATCCCGGCATCCCATATGGTCCCGAGCACCGCCAGGAGTAATTCCTGAGTGCAGAGCCAGGGAGTAACCCCTGAGCATTGCCGGGTGTGACCCAAAAAGCAAAAAAAAAAAAAAAAAAAATCTTGATGTTGCGGTCAGAGCGATAGCACAGTGGGTAGGGCATTTGCCTTGCATGTGGTCGACCTAGGTTCAATCCCCAGTATCTCATATGGTCTCCTAAACATAACCAGGAGCAATTACTGAGCCAAGAGCCAGGAGTATCCCCTGAGCATCACTGGGTGTGACCCCAAAAAACCCAAAAAAACAAAAAAAAAGCAAAAAAATAAAGATCTTGATGTTTATTTGAATGATGCTAACAGGTCTGTTGAAACCTTGATATAAATTAAGCATCAAATGAGTCTGCTCCCTTCCATTTTCTCTTAGCCTTTTTTTCTTTGGAATCACTTTTTGTTCCCACTAAGCCAATAACAAAAATATTTCTCCTATTTGGTTTTCTGAGTAATTCAAAGATGTGTCAACTAATTAATTTGAAAACTTAATTTTAATTAAAACAATGTGTACTGAGGAATAATGTCTTTATATTTATGGATTTTATGACACCTGTAAAGTAACTTTGAATCAGCAGTTAAATAGGATTCAGCATAATAAAAGTTAGAATTTACAAAAATGTCATCAAATGCTTATGGCCCACATCCATAAAAATATGAATAATTCACAATGCTATATATGGAATTAGAATTTGCTACCCTGATTCCATTTAAATAAATGTGTTTATGAGTCACCAATTTCATTTTCTTTTACTTATAAGTGGTGACCTTTCACTTATGAGCTGGAAAGCAATCAACTTTGGATACAGAAAGAGATAAAGAAAAATACATTTAAATATTTATAGTAAACATTTATCTTGGCATGTACATTAATGATTCTGAACACACTTCTGTTTAGAGAAAACATAGAAAGTACCTTTGTTCTACAAATGCTTATTGAAAAGCCAACAGGTACCTATCAAGCATGTTACATGGTTTACATGGAAATTAATAAAATATACAATTTATAGAAGTAATATGAAGTTCACTGCATTTTATTTTTTTTAATTGTATAATTTTTAAAGATGCATTTGCTCATAGTCTAATAACTGCCAAAATATAGTGATTCCCATAAAAGTGTTTCTTAATACATAATAATCAATTATCACTGAGTTTCATTAGAAAGATGATGAGATATATATCCCCAAATGAAAAAAAAATCATGAAAAAAATGCTAAAAATCAAAAGAGAAAGTTTATTGATAATTATATTCAGCAGTAAATTTCTATGTTTCAGCTTTCATATATTTATTTATAACCTTTTAAAATACATAATTATTATTCAAATTTTCTCATCTCAACTCAATCTGGGTTATTTCTCATCTCAACTCAATCTGGGTTATCAAGAGGTTATTGTAATACTCTATATCTTTACTTGCTTATGATAGAACAGTTTCATTATATCTTTTATGCTAATTGTAGTCTAATCTCATGATAATAGCAGGATGTGTTTTATCTAATTCGTGTCTACAGTGATTGAAGAATATTTTATACATGATGATGTTCAAGAAATTATTGGCAAGTGAACCAGTCACACCCACTCCACTGCACAAAAGGATACAACGACTCTCATTGCCAACTGCACTTGGCTTATTTAAACAAACAAGGACCTTAACAGCCTGACCTCAGACACATTTTCAGCTTCTTCACAGCTACTTCCTTTCACACTTTCTAAAATGCATCGACAGTGAACAACTCAATTGTCTTGCAGTTTCTCACTTTGCTTTGCTCAAGCTGTTCTGATCTGTCTTAATGATCTGTTTCCCTTATTCTTTTGCCTGACCAATTCATCCAAACCTTAAGTCATCTCTTGTCTACAATGTGCTAGACTATGCATCTCTTTTCTCGTTTTGCACAGCACTTTATGTCTATTTCTCTCTTGTAAGAGCCAATGAAACTCAAGTTGGTTCCAGTTGGCTATGAGCAGCACTCTTCAAGAGTGTTTTCCCTTTTCATCTCATGCTAGTTACTTCTTGAAAAATCTCCATACCCTAAAGTAATCCTTCCATCCTGGTATTTTCAGACTGTCACTCTATAGTCAAGCAACAGAAAAAAAAAAATTGGAGAATTATGCGTTCAGATGAACCCTTGGTCCTGGACTCTTAAAATTTTATAACTTTGGGGGCTGAAGCGATAGCCCAGCGGGGGGGGCATTTGCCTTGCACGCAGCCGGCCTGTGCTGGCAAGGGTTCGCTCCCGGTATCCCATATGGTCCCCCAAGCACCGCCAGGAGTAATTCCTGAGTGCAGAGCCAGGAGTAACCCCTGAGCATCGCCGGGTGTGACCCAAATAAAAATGCAAAAAAAAAAATAATAATAATAATAATAACTTTGGTTTTTGTTGTTTTTTTTGTTTTGTTTTGTTTTGTTTTGTTTTACTTTTGGGTCACACTCAGCAATGCTCAGCGGTTGCTCCCTGGCTCTGCACTCAGGAATTACTCCTGGCTATGCTGGGAAGATGATATGGGATAACTGGTATTGAACCTGGTCTACATGCAAGGCAAACACCCTCCCTGCTGGACTATCATTCCAGCCCCGACTTTGGATAAAATAAAATTGTTAAGCAATAAGTTTCCTCATTTCTAAATCTTCCCAGACCACAGAGAATGGAGGATGTTGGATACCTTAAAGAGATGCAATTTTTACATGCCATTAATATTACAAGAGAACTGAAAAAAAATTCAGGTCCTAACTTTAGCAATTAGAGTGGTGAAAAATGAGGTCATTTTTGGTCTTGTTTTACCAAAAGTGATATTCTAGAAGCTGCTATGTATCTCTTTCTTAAAATATTCAAACGTTCTGTATACAATTTTAGAGTCAAATTCCTGGGACATGGGTCAAAACTCTGCTGCTGAACCCTTTGGGCTATTCATATTATCTCTCTGTATTTCCTTAGTATTGTAGACTTGAGACTTATAAAAAGTTGTAAGTGTAAATCATTTGGAATAGTCCCTGATAAACAGTAAAACTGACAGACACTTTTCACTTTTAGGGAGACAGGGGTTGGGATACACAATGTTTCTCAGGGCTATTCATTCAGATTCTGCACTCAGGAGTGACCTTTGACATTGCTCAGGAAACCTTCTATGGTGCCAGTGATCAAACCAAAGTCAGCTAAATCAGGCATACATAAGGAAATTCCCTTACCTCCTGTATTATTAACTCCTTTCAACCCCAAGTCTGAGAAATGTATTATTGTCCGTACTATTTTATTTAAAATGAAATCCTTGTATATACTATACTGTATCAACCAACACTTCATACTAACAATATTAATAATTTTTTGAATCATTAATATAATTAAAAAATTCAAGTTAGGTGACTGGAGGGATAGTGCTTAAAGCACTTGCATTGCATGTGGCTGACTCAGATTCTATTTCTTGCACCCAATAACTCCTCCCAACTCCACCAGGAGTGATCCCTGAGCTCAAAGCCAGGAGTACACCTTGAGCATAACTGTATGTGCCCCCCAGAAATAAATGTAAAATAAGAGATGAAACATATATTTTAAAAAAACAAATTCCTATGTATTTGTGAGTCCTTTAGTTTGATCATTGCACACACACATGCCCACACAAATACAACCACAAACATTCTCACACACACCTTCATTCTTATACATACAAATATGCCTTTGGTATATTGAACTCATCTCCTATATTTATTTCCTTGTCCATTTAAAAATGAAAAAAGGAATTGAGAGAGTACTGAGTTAGTTATTTTCCTTGCATGTGGCCACCTAGTATGGTTCTCAACAACCCACGTGGTCCCCTGAGCACTGCCAGAAGTATTCACTGAGCATAGTGCCAGGAATAAGCCTCATGCATGCCGGGTGTAGTGTCCCTTCCAGGCCCCCAGCCATAAAAAGAACTAAAGAAGCACATAAAATGGAAACAGGGAAAGGGAGACATTCTTGAAAGTGAAAGACAGAAAATCACAAAAAAGAACATCAACTTTATCTGTCATTCAGTGTTGCTGTGAAACACATGTCATGTCTCTCATTTTTCTTTCTGTGTGCCAACAGTGTGTACCTGCATGGCACCTTTATTTATTGAGTATGGGTGTGCTTAGAACATAATAAAAGAATGCATTTAGGAAAAAATATAATTTATTAATTGTTTCTGTTTTCTGTAATTGTTGTAGGCAGGCAGACAGGGGGGCACCACATGGCAAAAATTCCTGAAGAAGAAATAAAACTGGTTCTTCAGCGATCCAGAGTCACACCTGTTGTCACAAGGAACCGGAATTGATAAGGCCACCATCAACAAGAGACCCTGAGGGAGCTGGATCAACCTTTCTCTGCCCAGCCCTTAATCCGGCTACATTCCAGGACAGAAGATCCAGCAGGAACAGAGGTCAAGAAAAGGAGATTTTCAAAGAAGACCACTCCCAAAGTATACTCCCCTTGGCAACGACTCTAGTAACCGAGGTTGACGCTCAATATGGGCGTATCTTGGGGAGAAATCTATAAAAGTCGTCCTGACCAGAGGACGGGGTGCACATGCTGCCTGGGCACACATGTTGCCTGCGCGCACATGCTGCCTGGGCACACATGCTGCCTGGGCACACATGCTACCTGAGCCCATGTGGCCAAGCGCATGTGGTGCCTAAGCACCTGTGTTGCCCGCATCTCCCCTCTTGAGATGTGTACTCTCTCTTTTACTCGCGCTCTCCGCCTTTGGAGCAGCCCGCGGTTCTCCCTTGAGCGCATTACTCTTTCCTTTCTTTCTCTTCCTCCCCCTCACCTAAAACCTCCTTAATAAAATCTATTTTACTTCACTGCTCGTCGACTCCTGAAAATTCTTTTCTGCGAGGAAAACAAGAACCTTGAGGCAGACCTGGGTAAGGCCTAGGACTGACTTTCCTTTCCTGCAAAGAGCAATTCCTCGCTCCAGCCTGAGTCCGTGGCTCCCGAGAAACCTCGGGTGGTGGGAATCAACTCCCGTGCCTAGAGATCAAGCGGGCATCAGGCGTGGCTTGACGGCCACCTCGTGGGGCTGGTGGGGCTCAGGCCCACGCCTGCAGGGGGCTCATCGCAGACTTTATCAGTCCTCATCCTGCCCAGCCGGTCCTGGGTGGCAGAGGCGGCTGGGGAGAAAGCAACCATCTCTCTCTCCTTCCTGCCTCACATAAGTCACCCGTGGGGGTCCACCTGCAACATACTCTCTCTCTCTCTGTCTCTCTCTCTCTCTCTCTTTCTCTCCCCTCCCTCTCCTAAAACCTCCTTAATAAAGTCTGTAAAACTTCACTGCTCATCGACTCCTGAAAATTCTTTTTCTGCGAGGAAGACAAGAACCCTAAGGCAGCCCTGGGTAAGGCCTAGGACTGACTTTCCTTTCCTGCAAAGAGCAATTCCTCGCTCCAACCTGAGTCCGTGGCTCCCCGAGAAACCTCGGGTGGTGGGGATCAACTCCCGTGCCTAGAGATCAAGCGGGCATCATGCGTGGCTTGACGGCCACCTCGTGGGGCTGGTGGGGCTCAGGCCCACGCCGAGCAGGGGCTCATCGCAGACTTTATCAGTCCTCATCCTGCCCAGCGGTTCTCGGGTGGCAGAGGCGGCTGGGGAGAAAGCGACCATCTCTCTCCCCTTCCGGCCTCAAATAAGTCACCCGTGGGGTCCACCTGCAACATAATGAAAACATCCTCAAAGAGAAAGAACACAGTCAATCTTGCAATAAAGGCAGTAGAAATCTGTTCTTATACTACATTAGGAAAGGCTTGTGGTTTCCAGATAGGGCCCAACATCATTACTGCCCAATCAAAACTTGCTGAGGGTCAAAACGACAATAATTTGTTGAGAGCAGAGTAAGATGAATTTTATCCTAAAGTGAAATATGAGGAACTTCGGGATTGATAATTCAAGGCAGAGAAATGTCACTGAAGGTTTCAGAATTTGGCCAATTATGTTTGCTTTTAACAGTGAGATGTAAACATAAGTATGTTGGTCCACAATTTCAATATTGCTTATAAATTCAGTCACAATCAATCGTCTTATCACTCTTTAAAGGAGGATACACATGAATGATATTCTCCAAACTGGAAATATTTCATCTAAACAGAAACATCCATCCCTGTTAGTGTTAAGCTATTCCACATAAAGACAGAAGATACTCAATAAATTTTGCAACAATACAAAGAAAATAGCAGCAAGAGAAATGTTTTGACAACAAATCTGACTTCTTCATATTCTTAAAAGTGTACCATTATTTAAAAAACTGTCCTATCCTGCTTCTTTGGGCAGGTACTGGGTGAATTTTTGTTCAGAAGAAGAAATGTATTCTCTTTGGCACTCAATATAGATAGAATAATTGAGCAGTAGATTCTGATAACAATGATATACATAAAAGAGCACTGTTGGTAAGTCAGCTACATCTCAACTGCTGTGAAAAGTAATTTACTTAACCGAAAACATATCACAGTAAACCAAAGAGCATCTGCGGTTACCTAGGGTGAAATTCCCTTTGAACATTTATTTCCTACAGTAATTATCTCTGATTAGAAAAATAACAATAAAAACTCCATGTTCTTCTAAAAGATTCATGTCAATGGTTCTCCCAGAAGAAATGGTCATGATGGTGCTAAAATTATAGCCATCTCCAGGGACCATGATCTATGTCTTATTTTAGAAAATACCAGAGCTAAGAGAATATAAGGAAAGAATTCTAATTCTATTAACCTGCTCCCAGGGATCTAATAATAAGAAACTAGTATAGGTGCCAGAGATTACTGGTAGTTTATTAGTGGTTTTGGCTGCCAATCCCATGCAGTTGCAGCCATCTGTTCTCCCAAATTATTTTGTAAGAAGATATATAAAACTATTAGCAAGTTGGAATTTCTATCTACAATGCCAGGAAAATGCAGCACTGTTGAATTTGGTGCAAAACAAGCTCATTTTTAGAAGATTCAAAAAAGAATTAATACAATGTAATGTGTCCAAAGATGTTGGAGAACAAAGCAAACAGCAAGGATCCAGCTGTGCAAAACTTTTTGAAGGGTAGAGGTAGTATTCTTCGACGAGGAAGAGCATGTGGGTGACAAGGCTCAAGATAATATCAAATAAAACAGGGAGAGTCAATGAAAAGGACTAGGTAAAAGTGTAAAGGCAATTTCTGAGATACTCAAAATGTGTTGTAAGAAATGCATTGCAATAAACGGCAGGCTTGGTAATGACACTCCTGAGTAACACCTCAGTACTAAGAGAGGATGCAAGTCCATTGAAAACCAGCCCATTTCCACAACAAAGGATTGATGACTAATCCAAATGTAAGGTTGTGGGACCATGCTGATAATGGTCACACACATTTTGGGTAATGAACTGCAAAATGAATACTACCAAAAACATAGACTTTACAATGCAAGGCCTCTTCTGAAAATCTGAAAGAGGAAAAGAGAAGAGAGTGGGATCAGGTATCCAAACAATGTAGAGACAATACAGAAGACAGTGACAGACCAGGAACAATGAAACAAAGACCAAGCGGACAATAAATGACTATTTTCCAAAAAATCAGAGTCCGTAGAGCTCTAACACAAAATAGACATATCTTCCTAGGTTTCTCACCCATTTCAACATATGTAAAAATGGTGTAACTGTGACTCTCTTTGTAATCAATGAAAAATTGTATTTACATCTATTTTGTGAAAGATCTACATTCTTAAAAAACAAAGCAAGGGCCACTGAAAAGGTGCAGTGGACAGGCACCTGTCTTGCGAGCAGCCCACCTGAGCTGGATTGATGCTCAGCACACCATATTAGCACCTTAGTACTTGTTAGCACCCTAGTACTAACAAGTATGATCCTTGAGCACAAAACCAAGAGTAAGCCAAGAGCACCTCTGGATATGCCCATCCCAAACAAACACATATGAAGTACTGCTGGTTTTATTTTGTTTTTTGAGTCATGCCCAGCAATACTTAGGGCTTATTCTTGGAGATGAGTTCAGAGATCACCCCTGGAAGGGTCAGGGGCCAATAAAGGGTACAGAGAATGATCCTGGGTCAGTCACATGCAACACAAGCACCTACCTTTGGATGATTGCTCCAGCCCAGTCATCTTTCTGATTATCAAAGGATGGTGATGTGATTTGCAACTACATTTTCAATAAAGTATAAAATTATGAAACTGAGTTTCTTTTGTATGTTTACTGAAAAATAAATATATTCTAATTAAATATATTAGAAAAAACTGAAATAGTTTTTATTAAAGTGGATCACCTCTGTTTTGCTCAGGAAGCTTGGAGCTACTAATTTCTGTTCTTATTTCTTCCCTTCTTCCCTTCTTTCTTTGTATTTTTCTTTCTTTTTTATTTCCATTTCTTTCTTGCTTTCCTTCCATTTAAAAAACTTAAAAATGACTAAATGTTTTAGTGATAGATACTGATAAACTGTGCAAACCAACTCTTGCTTTTTTCAATATGCATAACAACTGAAATAGTTTTGAGTTTACAGAATGTATGTATATATAACAGATATATTTGTTCTGTGTCTATGCCCAATACAATCTTTTAAAATCATGTGCTAAATAAAAAGAAAGCTGGACAGCATAGATCTAACTGACAACCACAGTTAAAATTATTTTGGCTTTCATTTTGTGGGATGGGCTCAAACCCACTGACGCTTAGGGTTACTCCTGTCACTACTGGTGGTGTTCACTTGATCACTTGATCACTTGAATCCCGTTATTCATCGATTTGCTCGGCGGGCGCCAGTAACATTTCCATTTGACCCTATCACGTGCCAATGTAGCCCAATGGCATCTGGTTGATTCAGGAATATGAAGAGCCTCAAACCGTTCCTTCAGGGTCTTAATGTCACTACTGGTGTCACTACTGGTGGTGTTAGTGGGACCATATGGGATGATGGGGACTGAACCAGGGTGGACTGCATGAAAGCCAAACGTCCTATCTGCAGCACTATCATTCTGACCCTAAAAATCATTTTTATCCTAAACAACGCTATTGAGTGGTTGAGTGCCACTTATTAAATTCTGCAGATCTTCCATGAATGCTTAGAATTATTTATCTTTGACTCTTAAAACGCTTTTGTCGCGGGCAGGAGATGGCTCTCAGGGCTGTGGCAGGACAGAACTGTGTGCATTACTGTTTCTGCTTTAATCACATGTGTATGTTCACATAAATGCATAGAAAATGTGCATGCATACAGACTATGCAGCAGTGCTCAGGACTAAACATGGGGTTTCAGGCATGTGAAACGGATCCTTGTCACAAAGCCTCGTCACCAGCACTGTTTTGTATTTTTTTAGTAGGATTTTATTTGGATTGCTTCCAGATCTTAGCTATTGTAAATAACAATTGTCACATGCCTTTTGATCCTGTTTCTATCCTTTGATATTATTTTATTAAATAGAGTATCCCACCCACATGGCAGAGCCTGGCAAGCTACCCACGTCGTATTTGATATGCCAAATACCAATAACAATTATAGACCTCATTCCCATGACCTGATGGAATGGTTTGAGGCTCTTTATGTTCCTGGAGTGGGATGATGCCCTTGGGCTACCTAGCAATTGACAGGACGTATTGAGATTTTACTGGTGCCCACTCCAGCAAATCGATGATATATGGGGAGACAGTGATACAGTAATAGTGATCCTAAACAAATTATCGGTGAGTAAACATAAAAATCTTCTTGATGGCAATCAGTATAATGATTGCTGCAAACATTTATCTTGCATGTCCACTAAGACTGCAGGTTCTTGTTAGCAAGACCAGTCCTTAAAGTTCATGCAGTAACCTTCTTTCTGATACAAGTCACACTTTCAAAAAATTGATTCAAATTAGATTATAGGCTAAATTGTTCTCACTCAAAATACTTTAGTTTTTATTTCTCTAAACATATTTCTGCTTTAAATTGAAATTGAGCAAAATGCAGCAAAGTGTTATAAGGTAAATTCAACATTAATTATGTAAGATTATATTTAATAAGAATTTGAGGTTTTCTTGTCAATTCAGTAGTTCAAAAGAATATTGCATGTCTTATTTCTTTCATCTTGTTCATACATTTTAGTTTGATCATAGTGCAACAATTTTATTAAACAAGATTTGTTCCCTTAGTTCATAGCTAAGAAAAAGATTTAAGAAATACTCAAAATTTCAAGGCTATTGGTGCTTAAATATTTGAATTATCTTTAACCTGTCTATAGTAGTTATTCTTTCTATTGAGAAAACAAAGCTCAATTATTTCTACTTACAAATTCCTTATTGTTAGTGACTATTATTATTTTTAAATTACCCTATCCACAAAACATTTTAATGAGTGTATTTTAGTGTTCCTATTCTATATCCTTAATATTATAAGAGATTATATTATCAATTATATAACTAATAATTAAAAACCCAACCCATGCTTGGTATTAATTCTAGTAGCATAACAAGAATGCAAAAGGAATTGAATATATAATGAGACTTAGTGTCAAATTAAACTTAAACATGTAAGCTAACAAAAATGCATAAAATTATTCATTGGTTGAGATTTCACATTCCCAAGAAGTTTAATTTTCTCTATTTTAATAACCACTGCTGCAGACAAAACCACCCACCTTAAAATGTGTTCCCATATGTGCTAGAGCACTAAGAAAGCTGGTGGGTTGCTTGAATTGCCTGAACTGACTCAGGCTGAATCCCGGCACCATCAAAGATCACTCGAGTCTGGAATAAAATAAAAACATTCTCTATTGGTTTTTTTTCTTTTTGCTTTTTATGGGTCACACCCAGCAGTGCTCAGAAGTTTCTCCTGGCTCTGCACTCAGGAATTACTCCTGGCAGTGCTCAGGGTACCATATCGAATGCCGGAGATCAAACCTGGGCCGGCACAGGCCGGCCACAAACAAGGCAAACTCCCTACCAGCTGGGCTATCGCTCTAGCCCCTCTCTATTGTATAACTTACATATTAATAAAATTTTAAGATTATAAAATTATACTGTCAGCTCCTAAGCTACAAAATAAAAGAGTTTTTAATCTGTTTTGTTTGATATCGTGTGCCTGCTTTCTAATTTAGCATCCTACACATAACTCATGATCATTAAAGGTTTGCAGAATGCGTAAATGATTTAGAGTGGAAAATCAAAATAATATTTGAAGTGAGGTTCAGGAGAAATGGTAGGAATGTTTCTATAATTTTTAAGGGGATAGAGACTTTTGCCAACAAAGAGAAGAATGAAGACATCCAGGATTTGGATAGCTCTCTCTCAACAACAACAAAAAACTCATGAAAAAGCTTAAGGAGTATAACGAAAGTGTCAACACATTGGAAGACAATGCTTCATAGGTTGTTTTGTGCTTCTGTAGTTCTAAAGGAAGCTTTTCTTCCTGGACTGTCTTTTCAAGGATTCTGTGTACAGGAACAGCTTTGGAAAACAGACCAAAAAAAGCTGCCTTTGGAACAAAGTGCAAACTTGTTTGCTGTCAGGTATAATAACTGCAATGTCTCTCTCGAGTACAAAAGTTGGACAAGTTTTCTCTGAGGTCCCTTTATCAGGTGAAAGATCCCCGCTGCTTCAGCAGTTAGCCTCTATGGATGCATACATTCCTGTACCTCTATATTCCTCCCACTGATTTGTAAGGAAAGGGGGCTGGAGTGAGCTGGAAATGCCCGCTGCCTGCAGGTCATGAGTAAATCCATTGTCCCTGAATCAGAGTCCTTGTTTTTCTGCCTTATATATATATATATATATATATATATATATATATGCAGAAAAACAAGGCCTATATATATATATACACATATATAATCAAATATGCATTTGATTATATAGCGCTATATATAGTTGATTATATATAACTATATATAATCAACTATATATATATTATTTTATATATATATATACATAGTTGATCCCAATAGAAATGACCACTAAAAAATACCACAGAGGGTATGATTTTTTAAAAATAAATTCCTGGGTTATGCATCCCCTTTATACTAAATCAAATCAACCGTTATGAATCCTAATTCTCTCCTTGCTACTAATCTGAGTTTTAAAGGATCTATTGATCTCCAAATCTATACAGAAGTTATTGCTGACCAGCCAGAGCTAAAAAACAAGCCATCTCTTCCTTACAATCACCCAGAAAAATCACTTTTTAGGAGATTGCATTTTTCCTTTAAACCCAGCAGAGGATTATTATGAGGACTGTCAATTTTTATAAACTTTGAGAACCATGCCTAGAGCACTGCGTGCATTATACATGTTTTGTTAAATTTAAAATAAACCACATAAAATTGTCTTTAAAGGGCAAAATGAATTTTAAAGTAGAACAAAATTCAGCAACTATTAGATTTTTTGGAGAAGATATTCCAAGCATTCTTGAATTCAACCAACAAATCCTCATTACACTTCAACACTGAATGTGTCTATGTCACAGCATTCTTTTGTTCTGTATAAATCTTGAAAACTAACCTAATCCTGAGTCAGACTTCCTTTCAAAGAGCAAATACTTATTTAATAGTCACTCTCTTACAGGATCTGTTCTTGGTATTGGCTATATAACAGTGTGCGATGTAGAGTCACATTTCTTTTCTTTCTCTTGTCACTTCATTTGTATCACTTGTCTTCCCATTGTTCATTGATTTGCTCGAGTGGGCACCAGTAACATCTCCATAGATCCTGTCACATGCTAGTGTAGCCCAAGGGGCATCTGCTCGCTGAAGGAATACAAAGAGCCTCAAACCAGATTTGTTCAGGTCATGGGAATGAGGTCTATAATTGATACTGGTTTTTGGCGTATCAAAAATGACATGGATAGCTTGCCACGCTCTGCTGTATGGGTGAGATATTAGTAGGCTCTCATCTCCTACATTTATTGAAGAATGGGGAAAGATGGACTTTTCTGCTGGGTGGAGCTCTGATGAGCTGTGGAGTTCAGATATTGAAAATGGCAGCCCTCATGTTGTGGGTGTTCCTCTGGTTTCTTGTGAGGCTCTGCTGGGATGACAGACCAGGACTATACCTGCTTTCCCTCCTGGGGCCTCATGGTCAGCTGGTCACAGGGAGAGCTAGTAGCAGCTTTGCCCTTTGTATCTGAGTTCTCTCTCTAGAAGCTGAAATTACAGTGAAGTGACAACATATAGAGCTGACATATGTATAATAAGGGCCCCAATAATAAGAATATGCATAAAAATAGATTGTGGGAGTGTGATATATGGCAAGAGCATTTTAGGACAGAAACAACTTCATATAAGTGGTCATCGAATAGTCACTGATTATCCCAACTGATAGAGGAAATAGACTATCCTCTGAGAAAGTGCACTGCTTGGCCAGGTGCAGAATTCTCTACCAAACTCCTACATTAGCCTCGTACAGATATTGAAACAGCACACAGAGTAGTAAAAAGAAAATTACTTTTTAGGGGCGGGAGGGGGCTGGGCTTTTTACCTAATGGTGCTCAGGGCTTATTACTGCCTCTACACTCAGGGCTGACTCTTTTTTTTTTAATTTTTTTATTATACCACCGTGAAACACACAATTACAAAGGTGTTCATAATTGGTTCTTGGTAATACAGTATTCCAGCACCCATCCCTCCACCAGTGCCCCATTTCCACCACCAATGTACCCCCTCCCTCCCATCCCCACCCGCCTTAATAGCAGGTACCCCAGTTTCCTCTCTTTCTCTCTCTCTCTCTCTCTCTGTCTCTGCATCTCTCTCCCTCTTATTTTACACATTATGGCTAGCCCTGCAGATATTTAGAGTTTATCACTTAAGTCTCTTTGTGTATATTCAGTGGTGAGTTTTAATCTGCCATTACCATTTCCCATATTTATTAAAACACTGGTATCTATATCCTATTAATGAATGCAGTCATTCTATATCTGTCCTTTTCCTTCTGACTAATTTCACTCAGCATGATAGACTCCATGTCCATCCATTTGCAGGTAAATTTCATAATTTCATCCTTTCTGACAGCCGCATAGTATTCCATAGTGTAGATGAACCACAGTTTCTTTAGCCAGTCCTCTGTTCTCGGGCATTTAGGTTGTTTCCAGATTCTAGCTATAGTGAATAGCGCAGAGATGAATAAAGAAGTACAGATAGTGTTTCTGCTCTGTGTTTTTCGGTCTCTAGGTATATTCCCAGGAGTGCTATTGCTGGATCAAATGGGAGCTCAATATCTAGCTTTCGGAGGAATGCCCATATTGTTTTCCAAAAGGGCTGGACCAGTCGGCACTCCCACCAGCAGTGGATGAGAGTCCCTTTTTCCCCACATCCATGCCAGCACCGGTTGTTCTTGCTGTTTTGGATGTCAGGGCTGACTCTTGACTGGAACTGGAACAACTAAATGGGGTGCTGAGGATTGAACTTGGTTTGGCTACGTGTAAGGCAAGCACTCTACCCACTGTGTATTACTGCAGTCAAAAATCATTTTCTGTTGTTGCTGTTCTCAGAGGTTAGAAGTCCAAGGTCAAAGTATCTGAATGGGAAATTTCTTCTGCGCCCTTCTATTTGTCTTACCGGTGGTGAGCTGCCTTCTTTTCCTCAAATGAATTTTTATTGGGCCTCCATACCCTGGTTTCTTCCATATGTCCAAATTTTCTCCTCTTTTTAAGAACCACAGTTAGGTTTCATTAGGCCCCTGACCTTATTTTGAAAAATGAGGTCTAAATGATATTTTACTACAATAGTTTAGACTGTTACAAGAGTGTTAAATTCCATGATATCATTGTACAATATAACTTGACCTCCTTTTAACTTTACCACTTCTTAAAGTGCTTTACTCTAAAATATAGGCACATTCTAAAGTACTAAAGATAGAGCAGAGATTCAACGGAAGTGCAGGTTGGAGCCAGAGGAGTTTGGACAGTTGTTGGAGAGATCCAGATGTGGGTGGTAGTACCCTGGGATGCAATTACATTGGGCATTTATGCTCCTTCCCCTAGGGGAACACTAGATACTTGTTTATCCTAAAAATGGGAGAGTAAGACAAATAAGTTAGAGAAACTAAGGTTTAGATCTTGAAAAAATGAATTTCCAGGAATACAATGTAGCCTATGGCACTATTATTTGAGTTGGGAAGAAGCATCTAGGGCTGAGAAAACAAGATTTGTTTTCTTTTTTTTAAAAATTATCTTATACCACAGTGAGAAATGTAATTAAAAACCTGTTCATGATTAGACTTCAGTCATCGTGTTCAGCACCCATCCTTCCACTAGTGCACATTTCCCACCACCAATTTCCCCCTGATTCCCTCCCCTCCCCCAGCCTGCCCCAATGACAGGCATAATAGTAAAAGCATTTTTTTTTTTTGCTTTTTTGGGTATTACCCAGCGAGGCTCAGGGCTTATTCCTGTCTCTACACTCAGGAATTACTACTACCACGGTTGGGGACTATAGGGGATTCTGGGGATCCAACCTGGGTTGGCTGTGTACAGAGCAAATGCCAACCTGCTATACCATCACTCCAGTCCCTCAAGATTTGTTTTCAATGCAGTGAATTACAATAGACTAAATCTGTTCATGGATGAAACATTGCAGTCAGAGTTATTTCTTGTGAACACTTGGTATGCTGCTATCCCTGAAGAGAAGTGACTTGGCGCATGTAACCAGAAAAGCTTCCTGACAGGTGAAAGATGAGCTAAGGTAAAGGAAATATGGTGGGGTTTCAAAGCTGAAACCACCAGTGTTGTCCCTACAAAAAAGCACACCCCAAACCCCCATGCCTGGAGACCTGGCTACTCACCTGAGACCTTGAGAACCCCCACAGTTCTACTGCTCTCTGTCTATATGCGCTTAATATGTCCTGGGTTTATTCAAATCTAAAATAAAGAACCTGCCCCTTGAGGTGTTACAGGTGTGGCTGCAGTGCCCGGCTGCATCAGCAGGTGGCAAACATGAGACAGGCTTGTCTATACCCAGGGCTCTGCCCTGAATGCCCTGGGTGGTTAATGGTCTGACATAGAAAAAGACTGGGTCCTCTGGGATGAACCCAGAGCCACGGCAGAGCCTGCCAAGCTTTCTGTGGTGTATTTGATATGCCCGATACAATAACAATGGACCTCGTTCCCAATGGATCTCATTCCCACTGAATGGGACATTGCTGGTGCTCGCTTAGGCAAATTGATGAACAAAAGGAAGACAAGTGACAAAATAAACACAGATTAGGTTATATTTAGCCTTTTTTTTTTGTTTTTGTTTTGTTTTAGTTTTTGCTTTTGGGTCACACCCGGCAATGCTCAAATGTTCCTCCTGGCTCTGCGCTCAGGAATTATTCCTGGCGGTGTTCAGGAACCATATGAAAAGCCGAGGTGGAACCCAGTTCGACCACATGCAAGGCAAACGTCCTCCCCACTGACTATTGCCTAGGCCCCTATATTTAGCCTTTGTGATCTTTTTCTCCCCAACATTTACTTTGAAGCCAATGGTTATGCAATTAGAGACCAGGTGGAAAGGAAAGGGAACGAGCAAGTAAAAACAAAGATTTTATTCCAGACAGTTTATGGAAAGTGAGGAATAAAGTAGTAATCGCCAGAGGTCTAACACCTTATTCTTCATCAGTCAACCAGGGAAGCATTTGGGAGGATCAGGAGGGATAAAGTCTGTCCCTGGCAACTATGCGGTGCTGGAACTTCTTTTTCAACAAATCTATTTGGCAGTTATCAGACTATGCCTCATCTACTTGATCACTTGGTCCACTTGATCTGTAGAGCACAGGCACTAACCACCACCATCTGATTTTTTTCATGAAGCCATTGACTTCAGGCTAGAGTGAGGAATTTGCTCTGTAGAGAAAGAGAAAGATACTCCTGACTTCTGCCAGGTTCTTTTTGGGGCTGGCATTATCTGCCCTTGCAAAAAAAAAGAATGTTGAGGAGATGAAGAGTGAAATGACATGAATTTATTTGGAAAATGTGAGGGCAGAAGAAGTAGGAGAAACACATTCAAGAGAGAACACTGGCTTCTTCGGAGAAGGAGCAGC
This sequence comes from Cryptotis parvus, assembly GCA_021461705.1. Taxonomy (NCBI): domain Eukaryota; kingdom Metazoa; phylum Chordata; class Mammalia; order Eulipotyphla; family Soricidae; genus Cryptotis; species Cryptotis parvus. The sequence continues at coordinate 18,296 of JAJIBD010024752.1, forward strand.
TGTAAGCAAACATCATGGCTAGAGATACAGTTGAATCCCCAAGATGGAGAATGTGCACCATAAAGTAAAACTAATGCTACGTCACAGGAACAGAAGTTGAGGAATCATAGGATGTGGTAAATGTGTCCCTTTACCTCTGACAGTTAGTTTGAATAAAGGTTTTCCCAAATGGCTATAAGTTGTTGCCAGTACTGCTGGGAACTGCTAATGGTCTTCTAACATATAATCTTTATTCAACTTTTTTCCCAAAATTTTATTAAATCTTCATAATTTCAAAATTATTCATAGTTGGGTTTTTGACATACAGTGTTTCATCACCAACCCTGCCAGAGTGTAAGATATTCCTATCATAGCATTAGTTTCTCTGGAAACCTTTTTTTAAGGGATTTTTTGGAATCTAAAAGGGTTTCTTCTCTGCATATCTAAGACCTCCATAGCTTTGCGCTAGTTTAGCTCAGAAACCCAGCCACTTATGTTAATGGTCAGCATCAATGTCTGCCTGTCTGCTTCCAAGTTTCAACAAACAGAAATTGCACATGTTTAGTGAGCTCACTAAAAATGTGCATGTGTATGTTTAGTGAGACATACATGGGACAGAGCTGCTACTGGCTCTCACTGTGCCCAGCCTCTCATGAGGTGCCCAGGAGGGATGGCAGGTTCTATCCCTGGCCCGCCACCCCAGCAGAGCCTCACAACAAGTCAGATGACCCCCCACTCCATGAAGACCTCCATTTTCCAAATCTGGAATTCCCCCTCGTCAGAACTCCACCCAGCAGACAAGCCTATCACAGCCCGGCTCTCACAGCTGCAAGTGGCTGGGCGGTTGATCAATAAATGCTGAATTTTTTCAATATCTTTTTTTAATTTTTTATTTTTACAATTACAAAGATATACAAGTAAAAAGTTCATATTTGGGTTTTGGTCATACAGTGTTCCAGCACCCATCCCTCCACCAGTGCCCATCTCCCACCACCAATGTCCCCGGTTCCCTCTCCCCTCCTAAGCCCTCCTCCATGGCAGGTTCTTTATTTCTTTCCCTCTTTCTCTCTCTTTCTCTTTTCCTTCCCCTACAGAGTATGGATTACAGAACATACATTAAAGGGTTGTCATGTGTATCTTTTTGCCTCTTGGTGTTATTAGAACGATGTCATCAGCAAAGCGGAGGTGGTGTACTTGCCGACCATCTATCTTCACTCCCATTCCTTCCCATTCTAATTGTTGCATGATGTTCTCGAGGGTGGCGCTGAAGAGTTTTGGTGAAATGGTATCACCCTGTCGAACCCCCTCTTTTCACATTAATGATCACTTCTTTGAAGAATGGTGAGATCCTTGTGGTGAATCTGTAAAACGGCTCATGAAGGATCTTGATTTATTGGGTTTGAACACCCTGTTTAGCTAGGGCTTCGATGAGCTCTTCAGTCTCCACAGAATCAAAGGCTTTTTTTAAATCAATGAACGTGAGACAGCGCGACATCTTGTACTCCCTACAAACCTCGATGAGCTTGGTTATTGTGTGGATATAGTCGATTGTGCTGAATCCTTTCCGGAAGCCTGCTTGCTTGCATGGTTGTCCTTCATCTAGTGTTCTGCTAATCCTGTTCAGGGCCGACTTGTGTAAACAGCTTGTAGATGGCGGAAAACAGGCAAATGGGGCGATAGTTGCCAATGTCGTGAATGTCTCCCTTCTTGAACAGTAGAACTGTCCTGCTGGTTTTCCATTGGGAGGGCACCTTGCATTTGGATAAGTAGCGTGTGAAGAGCCGAGCTAGTGTATTGATGAGTACCGATGGCAGATTCTTCAGGTGTTCGGGTCTGACGCTGTCTGGGCCTGGTGCTGTTCCCTTCTTTACCGACGAGATGGCATGTCGGATTTCAGAAGGGAGAACATTGGGAATGACATATCCATCCAATTTGGTATGTGGGCAGGTGGATGGGCTATCAAAGAGATTTGAGTAAAAGTCGTGGATAATCTTCTCCATTGCCTTTCTGAACATGTGATAGATCCATCAGGGCATCGGAGGGCAGTCATCTTGGTCTTATAGTTGGCGAAGGACAGGCAGGCAGTGTGAATGCTTTTCCCGGCTTCTGCTGCATCTTCCAGTATTTCTGCTCTTCTTTCTTTGAGGTCTTCTTTTATCGCTTCTCTGCACAGTTTAGCAAGCTTGGACGTTAGCATTTGGTCTCCTGAGGCTCGCGCCTTGCCACGTTGGTGAATGAGCTCAAGAGTTTCTGAAGACAGGTGTCCTTTTGTGTCTTTCTCTCTCTCAGCATTCTTCACACAATCATGGAGGTGCTGAACCAGTCGGTTGTATTCTTCATCGATGTCGTCAATGATGGTATCTTCCCATGTTGCTGCAATGGTGCCAAAGAGTTCCCAGTTGGTGGTCGTTCTGGGAGTTCTCTTCTTAAACTTTGCAGCCTTTGCTCTCCCGTTGCAGGAAGTAGAATTTTGCATGAAGGAGACGGTGGTCAGATCCTGTTTGGAATTTTGAGATGACAGCTACATCGGTCAGACAAAACCATCGATTGAAGATGATGTGGTCAATTTCATTGTGGAACTGCCCGCCAGGAGATTTCCAAGTCCAACGTTTCACTTCAGCTTTCTGGAACTGTGAGTTCCCATGAATGGTCTTGGTGAACATGATGAACTCAGATAGTCTCTCACCCTGTTCATTCCATTCTAGGCCATGGGTCCTGATGTGGAGTTCTTCAGCCGATTTCTTGGTCCTATCTTGGCATTAAAAACACCAACTATTATCTTGTAGAAGGTGTGATCTTTTTTATAGAACTCCAATTCCATGTAAAATTTCTCAATTTCATCTTCTTTGTATGTGGATGTTGGTGTATAGACAATGAAGATAGAAATTGCTGGCAGTGGGCCACATCTCTTCAAGTGTAATCGTCCTATTCCAAACATTAACCAAGCAGCACAAATGCTGGCTGACTTAGACCGAGAATGTGGAAAGATAGGTCTACGGCTAAATCTAAAGAAAACAATGTTCATGAAGAATGAACTAGTTCCTGAGGCCCCATTCACTCTCAATGGAACAAACATCTCTGAATGCAGCAGTTATGTGTACCTAGATCAAGAAATCAACATGATGAACGACCTAAAACCTGAGCTGCACAGGAGGATGAGAGCAGCATGGAATGCCTTCAAAGGCATCGAAGAAATAGCTAAAAGGACAAAGTACTTCCGGCTCCGGGCACATCTCTTTGACTCCACCATTCTCCCTGCATTAACATACGCCTCAGAGACCTGGGCCCTACCAAAGCAGGATGAGAATGCTATTTGGGTCTCCCAGAGAGGAATCCAAAGAGCTATGCTTGGAATATCATGCCTCACTCAAGTGAGAGAAGGAATCTGGAGTTCTGACCTCTGTCGTTATTCCAGAATCAGGGATGCTGTCTCATTTGCCAAGGCATTGAAAATCAGATTGGCTGAACGTGTAATTGGATTTGGAGACAACCGCTGGACTAGAGCCATTACCCACTGGATCCCATGGGATATCAAAAGATCACGTGGCCGTCCACCTACAAGATGGTCAGACATCCTTGTAAAGACCCTGAAGGAACGGTTTGAGGCTCTTCATATTCCTGAATCAACCAGATGCCATTTTCTACATTGGCATGTGATAGGGTCCAATGGAAAGGTTACTGGCGCCTGCTCGAGCAAATGGATGAATAACGGGATTCAAGTGATCAAGTGATCAAGTGATTTTTTTGCCTCTATTTAATGCTCAGTTCTAGGTAGGCATTAGAACCCTCAACAATTGTTAGCACACTGTTCCATTTTCTATCTTACATAGCCTCTGACTCCCACATGTTTGTGATAATTTCCACCTTTGACAAGACCTCCTGATACATGTTTCACTTGACCTTGAATATTGTTATCATCATATGCACATATATATTTATGTATGCAAATAAATGCAATCATTCTGTATCTGTCTCTCTCCTTCTGGCTATTTCACTCAACATAATCTTCTCCATGTCCATCCATTTATAGGCAAATTTTATAACTTCATTTTTCCTAACAGCTGCATAGTAGTCCATTGCGTAGATGTACCAAAGCTTCTTTATCCAGTCATTGATTTTCAGGCACTCTGGTTGCTTCCAGATTCTGGATATTGTGAATAATGCTGCTATGAACATAATAGTAGGGATGGTGTTTCCGCTGCGTATTTTGGTTTCCCAGAGTAGATTCCTAGGAGTGGTATGGCTGGGTCAAATGGGAGTTCAATTTCTAGTCTTTGGAGGAATGTCCATATTGTTTTCCAGAAAGGCTGTACCAGCCGGCATTCCCACCAACAATGGATGAGTGTCCCCTTTTCCCTACATCCACGAGATGACTACAAGAGTATGCTACCCACATGGCAGAGCTTGGCAAGCTACCTGTGTTGTATTTGATATGCCAGATACCAATAACAATTATAGACCTCATTCCCATGACCTAATGGAATGGTTTGAGGTTCTTTATGTTCCTGGAGCAAGCAGGTGCCCTTGGGCTCTACTTGCATGAGACAGGTCATATGGAGATATTACTGGTGCCCGCTCGAGCAAATCGATGATGAACGGGAAGATAGTGATAGTGAGCTCAGAAGGATGACAGAGGAGCAGCACTAACATGGATAATGCTCTCAAACAATGAGATCTATAATGGAAACTTCCAGAGTTAGTTTACTTAGAGCATAGGGTCATAAAACAAGTTGCTATAGAGGAAAATATAGGTTGAGGGAATTTAATCCACTTTGACGCATAATAGCAATTTGGTTTCATCTGGGTACTCATGGGATTTCAGCTTATTGAAAGGTTTTATACTAAAGAGTTTGATGATGGCATTATCATTTTTTGAAAATAAATTCCAGGTGTCAGTTTGATAGGTTATTTTTTAGACCTTTCTTCTTTAATACCTGAGATCATTTAAGATACCACTAAACCTAGGTAATATAACCCAAAATATTTGTTTCATAGTGCTCTTTAGAAATGTAGTGCTGCCCCAGAGATCTACATAAGATGGAAAAAAGACAGGAAAATGGATCAGCAATGAAACAGATAACAATGGGATGAAGCCAGGCGGAACAACATAAGAATCATCGGAGTCCCAGAGGGATAGGAAAGTAACCCCAAGGAAATTAGAACAGTTAAAAACATCCTGGCTGAAAAGTTCCCTGAGTTAAAGGACGAAGGCATCCAGATCCAAGAAGCCCGACGTGTACCAGCAAGAAGAGACCCCAATAGAAAGACCCCAAGACACATCCTAGTCAAAGTAATGGATGCCATAGACAGAGACAGAATTCTTCAGGCAGCAAGATCAAAAGAAGGAAATTGTATACAATGGAGCATCCATTCGACTTTCAGCAGACTTCTCAGAAGACACCCTCCAAGCCCGAAGGCAGTGGTGGGATATAGTAAAAAAACTTAATGAAATGAATGCCTCAGCAAGAATTCTTTATCCGGGTAAACTCTCACTCAGATTTGAAGGACAACTTCTTGGATAAACAACAGCTTAGGAACCTTGTAAAATCAAAACCAACCTTAAAAGGACTGAAGATCTATTATAAGACGAGACATAACCCAAAAGAACAACCAACCTATTCAGAAAGATGGCACAAAATCCCATGACAATAATCTCTCTCAATGTCAATGGTCTAAATGCACCAGTTAAGAGAAACAGAGTGGCACAATGGATCAAAAAAATTGAATCTGACATTCTGCTGCCTTCAAGAAACACACCTGAACAATCGGAGCAAGGACAGGATCAAAATAAAAGCCTGGAAAACAATCCTTCATTCAAACAACCCATCCAAAAAGGCTGAGGTAGCCATACTGGTATCTGACAACATAGACTTCAGGCTGAAGAAGGTCAGAAGGGACAGTGAAGGTCACTTCTTAATAGTCAAGGGATGCATATATCAGGAAAAAATCACGCTATTAAACATATATGCACCCAGAGGGGCCAGCAAAATACCTAAAAAAAACTACTAATAGACTTCAAAAAGACATTAACAGCAACACAATTGTAGTTGGAGACTTCAAAAATGCTCTATCAACCCTGGATAGATCAACAATATTGAAACTTACCAAGGAAATACTGGCCCTAAAAGAAGAGATGGAAGAAAGAGGGCTGGTAGACATATACAGGGCATTTCATCCCCAAAAAAGCTGAATACACTTTCTTCTCCAGTGCACATGGAACATATTCCAAAATAGATCACATGTTGAGCCATAAATCATACCTCAATAAAATCAAGAAGATGGAAAGTGTGCCAACTATTTTTTCAGACCATGATGCACTAAAAATAGAAGTTAATTGTATACAAAAATGGAGACTAATACCAAGTACCTGGAGACTAAACAGCTCACTGCTGAACAACCAGCAAGTCATAAAGGAAATCAAAGAGGAAATCCAAAGATTCCTGGAAACAAATGAGACTGAAGACACGAATTACCAGAACTTGTGGGCTACAGCAAAAGCAGTGTTAAGAGGCAAGTTCATAGCTCTTCAAGCATTTATCAGAAAAGAAGAAAAGGCCATCACAAACAGTCTGACCTCACAACTTAAGATCTTAGAGAGTGATCAACAAAAGGAGCCCAACCCAAGCAGAAAGAAAGAAATAATAAAACTTAGAGCAGAAATCAATGAGATGGAATGTCAAAAAACAATCAAGAAGATCAACGAAACCAAAAGCTGTTTCTTTTAAAAAAATAAACAAGATTGACAAACCACTTGCAAGACTTGTAAGAAAAGGAAAAGAGAGAACCCAAATAAATAGATACAGAAATGAAAACGGGGACATCATAACAGAAACCACAGAAATTCAAAAGATCATCAGAGATTACTATGAGAGCCTGTACGCCACGAAACAAGAGAACCTAGAAGAAATGGACAAATTCCTGAATTCCTATAGCTTCCCAAGTCTGCAACAAGAAGAGTTGGAATACCTCAACAAACCTACCTCCATCGAGGAAATAGAATCAGTAATCAAAAGTCTCCCCAAACACAAAAGCCCAGGTCCAGATGGATTCACCAGTGAATTCTACAAAACCTTTAAAGAGGACCTACTCCCAATTCTTTTTAAGCTCTTCCGGCAAATTGAAGAAACAGAAACACGCCCAAATAGCTTTTATGAGGTACATATCACCCTGATACCCAAAGCAGACAAAGATGCCACAAGAAAAGGAAAACTACAGACCAATCTCCCTGATGAATACAGATGCTAAGATCTTCAACAAAATACTAGCAAATAGAATCCAAAGAGTCATCAAAAGATTATACACCATGACCAAGTGGGATTCATCCCGGGAATGCAAGGATGGTTCAACATCCGTAAGTCAATCAACATAATACATCATATCAACAAAAGAAAAATAAAAACCATATGATCATATCAATAGATGCAGAGAAGGCATTTGACAAGATTCAACACCCGTTCATGATGAAAGCTCTCCGTAAAATGGGGATTGAAGGAACCTTCCTCAAGATAATCCAGGCCATCTACTACAAGCCCACAGCGAGCATCATTCTCAATGGGGAAAAACTGAAAGCCTTCCCCTTAAGATCAGGGACAAGACAAGGCTGCCCACTCTCACCACTTCTATTCAATATAGTACTGGAAGTACTTGCCATAGCAATCAGGGAAGAAAAAAGACACTAAGGGCATCCAGATAGGAAGGGAAGAAGCCAAGTTATCAGTATTTGCAGAAGACATGATATTATACCTGGAAAACCCGAAACTCTCAACCAAGAGGCTCCTAGAAATAATACATTCCTATAGCAGAGTAGCAGGGTACAAAATCAATACCCAGAATGAAATGGCCTTCCTATATGCAAACAGCAAAAGAGAAGAAAGGGACATTAAAGAAACTATCCCATTCACAATTGCGCTGCAGAAAATCAAATACCTAGAAATCAGTTTGCCAAAGAATGTAAAGGATCTCTACAAAGAAAACTACAAAACGTTACTTCAGGAAATAAAAGAAGACCTGAGGTAATGGAGACATATTCCCTGCTCATGGATCGGAAGGATTAACATTATCAAAATGGTAATACACCCTAGAGCTTTATACAGATTCAATGTGGTCCCTATACAGATACCCATGATGTTCTTCAAAGAAATTGAACAAACACTCCTGAAATTTGTATGGAATAATAAAACTCCACTAATAGCTAAAGCAATCCTTGGGAAAAAGAAAATGGGAGTTATCACTTTCCCCAACCTCAAGCTCTACTACAGAGCAGTTGTAATTAAGACAGTGTGGTATTGGTATAGAGACAGACCTGTAGACCTATGGAATAGAACTGAGTATCCTGAAACACATTCTCAAATATACAACCACTTAATCTTCGATAAAGGAGCAAAAAAATATTAAGTGGAGCAAAAGAAAGCCTCTTCAACAAATGGTGCTGGGAAAACTGGGCAGCTACAAATAAAAAAATGAATTTAGACCTCCTTCTAACACCATGCACAAAAGTCAGACCAAAATGCATTCTAGATCTCAACATCAGACATGAATCTATAAGGTACATAGAAGAAAACATAGGAGAAACGCTCTACGACATCGAAATGAAAAGTATCTTTAAAGACGACACACCACTGACCAAGCAAATGGAAGCAAAGATAAACAAATGGGATTATATAAAACTAAAAAGCTTTTGCACCTCAAAAGAAATGGTGACCAAGATACAAAGACATTCCACAGAGTGGGAAAGGATATTCACCCAATACCCATCTGACAAGGAGTTAATATCCAGGATATATCAGGCACTGGTAGCACTCCACAAGAAAAAACAGCCAACCCCCATCAAAAAATAGGGAGAATAAATGAACAGAAGCTTCCAAAAAACAAGAAATTCGAATGGCCAAAAGGCATATGAAAAAGTGCTCTTCATCTTTAATCATCAGGGAGATGCAAATCAAAACAAGAATGAGGTACCATCTCACCCCACAGAGACTGGCACACATCCAAAACAGCAAGAACAACCGGTGCTGGCATGGATGTGGGGAAAAAAGGGACTCTGATCCACTGTTGGTGGGAGTGCTGACTGGTCCAGCCCTTTTGGTAAACAATATGGGCATTCCTCCGAAAACTAGATATTGAGCTCCCATTTGATCCAGCAATAGCACTCCTGGGAATATACCGGAGAGACCGAAAAACACATAGCAGAAACACTATCTGTACTTCTTTATTCATCTCTGCGCTATTCACTATAGCTAGAATCTGGAAACAACCTAAATGCCCGAGAACAGAGGACTGACTCAAGAAACTGTGGTTCATCTGCACTATGGAATACTATGCGGCTGTCAGAAAAGATGAAATTATGAAATTTACCTGCAAATGGATGGACACGGAGACTATCATGCTGAGTGAAATTAGTCAGAAGGAAAAGGACAGATATAGAATGACTGCATTCATTAATACGGCATAAATAGATACCAGTGTTTTACTAAATGTGGGAAATGGTAATGGCAGATTAAAACTCACCATTGAATATACACAAAGAGACTTAAGTGATAAACTCTAAATATCTGCAGGTCTAGCCACTATGTGTAAAATAAGAGGGAGAGAGATGCAGAGACAGAGAGAGAGAGACAGAGAAAGAGAGGAAACTGGGGTACCTGCTATTACGGCAGCCTGGGGGTGGGCGGGAGGGGGAGGGGTACATTGGTGGTGGAAATGGGGCACTGGTGGAGGGATGGGTGCTGGTATACTGTATTACCAAGAACCAATTATGAACACCTTTGTAATTGTATGTTTCAGGGTGGTATAATAAAAAATTAAAAAAAAAGAATGTAGTGCTGCAATGGATTTGATGTGTAAAGAAAGAGAATAAACCTGAAACATTTTTTGAGTCAAGGAGTGTTTCTCAAATAGGGCACGTGCCTTCAATCTTGGCATTCTTCTGATCTAAGATGCATACAGAAAGACTTTTTTCCTGTGGTTCAAATGGAGGAATTTTTCTGTAAACAGCAAAGCTTTTTATTAAAGTATAGTCATTAGTAGCTTTATCTTCAGTAGGTGAGTGGATAAATATTGGTAATATGTTCATAGCCATGAATAAGAGATGTAGAAAATCGTAGGCATATTTCAAAATGCATATGTGGTATGCAAAACTAAATTTCAAAATGAAGCTGCAGCACAGAGCTTAAAATTATATCTGTAAATTTTTGAACACAAAAAGAAATAGATGACATAAATTATCTATAAAAGTAGATGCAAATAATCTGATGGATTTAGCACCACATTAATTGTGATGGCTTTTCTTTGAAAAAAATGTGGGGAAAACTTTGAGGGAGGCAAAAAAAAAGATTAAGGCTACTGTTTTGTTTTGTTTTTTTTTGTGGTTTTTTTTTTTTTTTTTTGGGTCACACCTGGCAATGCTCAGGGGTTTCTCCTGACTCTGCACTCAGGAATTACTCCTGGCGGTGCTCGGGGACCATATGGGATGCCGGGGATCAAACCCAGGCCCACATGGGCCCGCCAGCGTGTAAGGCAAACGCCCTACCCACTGGGCTATCGCTCAGGCCCAAGGCTACTGTTTTGATTTTTCAACACAAAGCAAAGGACAAAATATATAAAATTCTTAATTATTGATGGTTGAACATCTTCCCACCTCTACATTTTTGTTTGGCTCAGGGCTTATTCCTGGCTTTGCAGTCAGGGATTACTCCTGGCAGGGCTCAGCGGACCAAATGGGGTGCCAAGCTGAGAATCCAGGTCGTCGCCTGAAGGCAAGCACCACTCTCCATACCTTATGTGTTTCTGTTGCTGTTGGTATTAAATGTATATCAGGAGATACTAGGTCTGGTAAAGAAATCATCCTGATCTCCTACCAGATTCAGACTTCTGTCTTTACCTCCCGAAAAGATTTTCCTAAGAAGATAGTGAAGTAAAATTTCACTCATGAAGTATTACAAAGAAGATAGTTGAATAAATAAAAGAAAGAAATTCCACACCCCTAGTCGGGATGTGGATAAGTTCAGTATGGCGAGCACTCTAAACTAAGGGAAGGAGTCTCACACCTGGAGGGAGGGGCGTGACAACATGCAACACAGGATGCAGCATGCAGTATGCAGGGCCTGTTGTTGCACAGTTGGTTCCATTAGTCTTTACTCAGCTTCTCTGGTCTGATTCTGCGATGTCATGAGTCTATAACTTAACAGTGCCAAGAAAATTGGATTTTGAGTTCACATAGCTCCAATTCAGGTCCTTGCTTCCAATGAATGGTTACTTGATAACCTTATTTTAAGTTTTAAGTCTTTGATTTTTATGTCCATTTCTGTTTATGATTAATCTTTATTTTCAAAGCATCATGATGCTGGAGGATAGTATACATGGTTTCTATCTTCTTGATTTTATGGAGATAAAGTTTTTGACACGTGAAATCATTTTTGAATAATGACCTATGTGTTTTATTCTACCTTAGAGGAATATGTCTGATATATATGTATACATACACATAAATATCAGGCATATATATAAAACACTGATATTTATATGTTTTATACATATATGTATATATAATTATATATCTGTCTATGTCTATATTATATATAAATATATACATATATGTCAGTTAAGACTCAAAGATACAAGGTTCTGTGCCCGAATTTTTTCTTATAGCTTTTGAAAATTGAAATGAAAATATCATCCCACCATTTCTGATACCAGTTCCTCGGTTCCTCTCTCTTCCTTGCAGTGTTTCTGCCAGCATTATGAAAACTTCTACTCAAAAGATAGTGCCTTTTGAAGCTCTGGCATGGAACAGAGAGATAGAACAGTAAAAGGAGAACTAGTCTAGAATATGGTTAAACTGGCTTCAGTTCCCAGCACCCCAGATAGTCCCCCAGCATTGTCAAGTGTAATTCTTCCTCCTGAACACAAGGTCGTGAGGAATCACTGAGCGTTGTTGTAGGTTGCCAAAAACAAAATGAAAAATGTAAAAGTTTTTATATATTTTTTCTTCTTTTGGTTTTGTTTCACTTTAGTAAGAATATTTAAGGGATTGATGCTTTGGAGTTCAGGAGATGGTTTATGATGCAGAAGATGAGGTTGCTTTCTGGTTTTGAATTTCAGCTCTGGTTTGAGAAAGGCGGTTACTTCACACTCTTTTTTTCTCTGTTGGCAACTTGGAGTAAATCATAGTATCTGAGTTCCTGAGACTAAAATGGTTGAGAACGAACAGAATAATGCATGAAGTTTGTAGTAGGTGTTCTGTGGGACTTACACCAGGTGAATTAAAGAATTGCAGGATTTTTTGGAGAAAGTCATGATGCTAATCTGTGAATAAGCTATCTATGTTCTCAGTTAGAGACTAAGAAAAGGATGAAGTAAAAAAAGATAGATTGTTTACTCTACCAGAATATAAATGCACATAATGCAGAGTTAAGCATAGCTTGTCTTCCCATTGTTCATCGATTTGCTCGAGCGGGCACCAGTAACATCTCCATATGTCCTGTCACATGCTAGGTATCTGCTTGCTCCAGGAACATGTAGAGTCTCAAACCAATCCTTCAGGTCATGGAAATGAGGTCTATAACTGTTACTGGTTTTTGGCATATCAAATACAACACGGGTAGCTTGCCAGGCTCTGCATGATCTTCATTTTAAACTTTATTTTGAAGCACAAATTTACAATGAAAAGAAGAAAAAAAAACAAGGCAATACCTCCCAAAATACAGAGAGAAGACCTATTATTTCAAATGTTAATAAGCTGTACTTTTTAAAATGCTACAAGTCCTGCCCCTCAAGGTGTTGCAGGTGTGGCTGCAGTGCCCGGCTGCATTGGCAGGTTGTTGTGCCCCGTGGGCCTCGGATGGTTGATGGTCTGACATAGAAAAAGACTGGGCCCCCTGGGATTATCCCAGAGCCACTGCAGACCCTGGCAAGCTACCTGTGGTGTATTCTATATGCCAAATACAGTAACAATAATGGACCTCATTCCCAACTAATAGAGACATTACTGGCACCTGCTCAAGCAAATTGATGAACAACGGAAGACAAGTGATGCAACTGATACAAGTCAGTTTTATAGTATGTGTCATAGACTGCATCTAACAGCATAAAAAACAAGACTGCACATTTCAAAAATTTATTACATTTGTACAAGATGCAATTCAAGGTTCATCATGTTTATACACACGTGTGCTTAAAAAAGCTAACTCAGGTCATTGTAGTTTAAAAAAAATGTGGGCAAACTTTATTAAATATTTGAAAAAAGACTGTAAAAAGATACAAGTAAGAATAACTTTAAGAAAACTTGTCCAAAATTCCTTTATCATAATCAGCATGAAAACTCCAATTGGGTGCCAGAGTGATGGTACCATGAGTGGGGCCCTTGGCCTGCACTGACTCAGTTTGCATCCCCCTTACTCTAGGAGTGGTCCCTAAGCACCGAGGAGCCAGGACAAAGCCTCGAGCACTTTTAGGTGTGGTTCATCCCCACTTCAACACCTCCCCATTGAAAAATTAAAATTTGCAGAACAATAAAATGCAATTAATGAAATATTTTATAAAATGGTGTTAATAATTCTTTAAAGAAGCTATGCACATTGGGGGCCAGAGCAATAGTAAAGTGGGCAGAGCTTTTACCTCAGACCAGGATTCCATCCCCAGTCATCTAGATGGTTCCCTGAGCACCACCAGGTAAGTAATTCCTGAGTGCAGAGCCAGGAGTAATCCCTGAGCATTGCCAGGTATGACCCATAAAGGCAAAAGAAAAGAAGTAGCTATGTACAATAGTTTTAGTACTGTTGTAGAAAAAGTGTCACCTTTACCTGACTGGTCTTCAAAGGCAAGTGACCTTGTTTGAGTTTCAATAGAAAAACTTCTCATGAATTTACATGGCCATGTTAGCTGTATAGTATTGATTGCAAAGAAATAAAGCCAAATAATGCCATAAAAACCTCCCTTTTAGCACATTGCCTTTTCAAGCTATTTGCATAAAGATGGACTGCACATTGTTATGTGCATGTAGTTAAAAGCTCAAATTCAAAAGAATAAAACCCTACTTATATTTTCTGGAGTGCCAAAAGTACAACTTACAAAAGAAATTCACCAAGCAACTTTAAAACAGGAAGCCTATCAACCTGTTGAATAGTCACAATTAGTTTATCTTGTATCATGTACTGTGCTAAACACTTGTCACTTATAATAGCCAATATGTAAAAATTGTGGAAATTGGGACATACTCATTGTTATGAAAAGAATATGTTGTATTTTCTCAACATATTGAGAAATAATTGATCAAATACTTGAATAGAAATACTTGATCAAACACTTTGATCAAATACTTGAATAGAAATTCTTGGTCAAATACTTTGATCAAGAATTTTTCTTTATATGGGTGGTGGAGGGATGGGTTCTGGAACACTGTATGGCAGAGACCCAATTATGAACATCCTTGTAATTGTATATCTCACATGGTACAATAAAAATTAAAAAAAAAAAAAAGAATTTTTCTTTTCGTTTTGTTTTTTCTTCTTTTATCATTCTTTTTTGAGTTTTCAAGCTAAAAGCAAATATTAAATTTGAACATTTAATATAAAAATTTCATCATTCGTCACTGGACTAGCAATATATTCCAGTCAACATGAGATTTATGTAGTTAGCTGAATGTCTAACTAATCTGTCTGTCTTATGATGATGTTCATATAAGTTATTTGTATTGTTTAAATTAAAAAATGCTAACTTTAATTATATTTATAAAATTTAGGTATTTTGATCATCTTAGTTATGCATACTATTGCATGTGTTGATTCCATCAGTTTTTGGATGACTGAAATAAAGGTAACTCACATGTTTTACCACTAACAAACATAATAACTAAGCAAAGAATTTTATTTTTTCTTACCTTTAAAAAATTATTTAAACACTGTGATCTAAAAAGTTTTTCACAATACAGTTGTTAGATTCATAGTTCAACACCAAACCCACCACCAGTGTGCTCCCGCCAGCACTAAAGACCCTCATTTCCCACCCATCTCCTATATCTTACTTTTTAAGAAAATAAAATCCTTCTGAAGAATATACTAGATATATTTATCTTTTACTTTGTGCAAAATGTAGAGAAAAGACATGGAGAAGTGCCTCTTCGATCATACTAGATGATCAGAGACCATTAATTTGCTTTGTTAAATTTTGTATTGTGTTGTTGTTAATAAGTGGTTTAGTGTATGCTAATTGTGTTCGGTCCTTGAGACAAATGACAACAGAAATTAGTAAACAGTGGCATGAGGATGAATCACACCGGGACAGAGAAAGCTAAGCTGATGCACCGGGCATCCTGGACAAAATGGGACTCTCAGAGCAGAATCTGTCTTGTTTCTAGATGCAGCTTTGAGTTCTGTCAGTAAGTTATACAAAACTCTTTTTAGAAACTAAAGCACTTTTAATGCAGAGTTTCTGTAGATAGTTGTAGGAGGTACGAGCGGTCCTCCCACATCCAGGCCTCTCTCTCTCTCTCTCTCTGCTTCCTGATTACGCAAGGCATCCTCACGGTTTGCCTCTTTCCAGTGTACAAAGTTACCTCCTATGCCCTCTGTTTCCTTTCCAGTGGATGATGTCACCTGTCCTGTTGCGTGGCACTGTCCTTGCCCTGCGCTGCTCTGACCGCGGTGCTTTCACAGCAGTCCTGTCCTCTAGTCTTTCACTGGCTCCTGGGCCTGCCGCTCAAGCCTTTCTACCCCCTGCTCTTTGTCTCTGTTTTTTTTAATTATTTGACCACAGAGATGAGATCTGCTGCTTTTTCTGCTGTCTGCCCTGACCTAGATGAGGACTCAGAAAGGAAACTTCCTGTCCTGCGCTGCTTTTCCTATATTTGTCTTTGCCTGTCCTGCCGCAGCTATTTCTATGCTGAACACCTACCCTTCATGTTGGCAAACTTTACATGACCAGATACTTTGACTTGCTTACCTGGCACCTCTCCCCTCCATCTCTATTTGCACTTGAACAGAATCAGAGTGGTTATACTTGGGTTATTTATTTTATGGGTGGAGGAGGGTCCGAACCTGTGCTCAGAAATTCTGGGGGCTCTGCCAGAAATTCTTGGCCAACCAGGCAGGAGTTTCAGTGCAGGAGCGCAAAGATGCAATGGTGCTCTGACCCTGCAGGGAAGGAACACTTGGGTCACCCCAGTGGCGCTGGGGTGCTGTACCCTGTTTTTTTTTTTTTTTGCATCACACCCAGCAATGCTCAGGGGTTTCTCCTGGCTCTGCACTCAGGAATTACTCCTGGCGGTGCTTGGGGACCATATGGGATGCTGGGGATCGAACCCGGGCCGGCAAGGGCAGGCCGCGTGCAAGGCAAACGCCCTACCCGCTGGGCTATCGCTCCGGCCCCAAAGGTGCTGTACCCTGTTGTGCTTTGGGGATCTAGTGGCATCTAAAAAGCCAATCTGTGACAGGCACAGATAGGATCGTGTCCCAACTGCTGTGTCTCTCCTGGCTCTAGACTTGTTTTTATAAAGACAGCATAGATTTATATATTTTTGCTTAAATTGAGGGCCACACCTTGAGGTGCCCACATATTACTTTGGACTCTGTGCTCAGAAATTACATGGGGATTGGGGTGACACAATTTGACACTGGTGATCAAAGCCCCAAACCCCAGTTGGCCCCATGCAAGGCAAGCACCCTACCCACTGTACTGTTGTACCACACCTGGAAACATATGGTTTATTATTTGAAGACCAGAGCAGTACTAAAATTGCCTATTCGCACTTTCTGACCCAGATTCCAAACTCTTTTTAGTTGCAGGAACTTATAAATTATTTGCTAAATTAATGAATTTGCAAGTGAACTGATCACAGTAAAAATTAAGACATATAACACTTTCTCAATGCAAGGAAATCTTCCAAGGCAGTAAATAAGTTAATTCACTTAGGTCTCACAGAAACCTTTTCAAAAATAATTGCATTAGTCTATCTCCAGATAATTTATCTGAAACCTTCTATTGGTCCATTTTATAAAAAATATTCTTACACACAGCTCACAGAAATGTTAGAAAGTCACCATGACCTTCCGAAAAATTAGCCAATTCAAAGTGCTGAGATTATTAAATAACCAATTTCAGTTTGAAAATCCAGCTACCCAAATAGCAAATATCAGAATTTGCAGTGCTCCAATTCAATGAAAGCTTCTAGGTAAAGGAAATATTTCAATTTCTGGTGAATGCAGAAAGTTATAGGTTTCTAGAAAGTAATTTTTCAGAAAGTTGTGACTATTTTCAAAAATGTACTTTGGGGTCTGAGAAATAGCATGTTGGGTTAGCTGGCCTAACAATCCGTTGACTCCAGTTTGTTCCCCAGCACCTAATATGATTCCTCAAGACCCATAGGAGTGACCCCCAAAGGCAGAGCAAAAATGAACCCTGAACAGTCAAGAGTGACTCCAAACTCAATCAAATCCCCCAAATGTTGTATTTTAATACCAGAGAGATGGCACACGTTTGAGGGTGCACCTTGGATATGGCTGTTCCTGTTCCATCCCAGGTACCACATGACCCCCTCTAGCATCTCAGAGTGCATTCCTGGAGGTTCCTGCAAATGCGCATGTGCAGAGGGTTCTGGTTACCACGTTTAGCAGCACTCCACTCAGCCTCCTGGCAAACCACTGGCTAAGATGGATGAGAATTGAAGAAAGCGACCCCCCCACAGGTCGCCTGGATACCACGAAGGACCCCCTTCCACGCCAAAATGTCATATATATTTTTGGAGTCACAGACTTTGGATTCAAGTGACTCCAAAAGAGATATTATAGACATATTATTTTAATATTTTATGCAATTCTAAATGATTTTGGAGGAAAGGCTAAGCAGAAATTTGAAAAATAAAATATGATGCACAATTTTACAACATATTTTTAAATGCCTCTAAACCTCCTTAAGAAATTATAGTAGAAAATGAAGACATTTTATCTAGAGTAACATCTCAATTCTGTGTGTTTATTTCTGCTCATACAAACCAACCAATCACAACAACCAAAGGAAATTTCAGTGTTCCATAAATGACTTGTTAGCTGAGCGTCCACTAGAGATATGCTGAAATTTGTATTTATCTTTCTATGTCACAGCACATACTACCCAGACTGTCCCCTCTACACAGCTGTTGTGACTTTCTAAATTATAAGAATCCACTGGAGATGAGATTAAATTCGGCATTTAGCTTCAATGTCACACCATGCAACACACCAGATTTTCCTTCTCTACACAGCTTCTGGAAATTCTGTATAATAAGTTTCCTTATTTTACCTTTCTGTAAACTCCCCTTCAAACATATTGATGTAATTTTGTCTATATCAAGATGACAGAAACCCAACATTTGAGTTACCACCAGCACTGCCACCTAGGTCAAAATTACTTGCTCATCATATTTTGTGAATTTATTAATTTTACTAAAATTTTGATAGAACTGAATGTGGAGTGACCTTATTTCATGCAGTAATTTTCACGCTTCTATTCCTGCATGCCTATCCCTTCCTAGAGCCCTTTCTAGAATATTAATAAGCTTTTTACTTTTCTAATATGTGATTATTCCACCAGTGTAAGATCCCTAGAGATTTTGACTTGACATTAAGTGAATTTTTTAAGTTCTTCTTTTTGACAAATATAACATTATCTTCAATTGGATTCCCAGACAATGCACATATGTTTGTTACTATTTAAATAATTGATATGGTTAAAGAAGTGGGCATGAATAGAAAAATATTGATTGTTCACTCTTATTGAGAATCCTATCATTCAAATGATACAAAGCATCTATCCTAATCTTCTGTGTCTGAGTTACCTAAACTTGGAACCACTAACCTAGGGATCCATGAACTGCTAATACTCTCTGGATACAGAAGAAAATGATTTCTTACCTGCTCTGCACCATTCAGCAGTTCAAATAACTAAGCTATTGTTGCTACATTCTGGATCTGGTTTCTTTCTCTGTTCCCCTCTTGTTCACTTTTTAACCAAGCTCCAGCATTGAATAATAGTGTTCCTGTAACTTGAAGAATAAATTTTAACAGGCATGAGAAAAATGATAGAAGGGTAATCTCCATCCCTCTATTATTTTTCTCCCCCACAGTAACATTTGATTCTGTTAGCACCCTGCAATGAATATCTTGCAATGCAATCTTCTACGCCTTCCTACTCCCTACAACTACCTTCCCTTCTTTTTTATTTCTCTTGCTATAACAGCAGAATATTATTATCTTTTAAATATTATCCAGTGTGCACGTGCAATTAATGTCTATATACTATGGCACAAGAGAAAGTGTCAACGCTTAGAATGATACAATCATCAAGCTCTCTTTCTTCTCCCTTGATTCTACTTACATGCAGAAACAGTTGGTGGTCTCTCATTCAAAGAACTCTTGCTGTTAGATGTGGTCATAACAGAAATGGATCATTTTTTGTCTAATTTCAACTTGTATGAATACCTTACTCTTACCACTGTTAAAAAGCAGACCCTCTGGGAAAAATGAACACATCCATGCCAATTTGCACAATTCACACAATTTCGTGATTTCTTTCAACTTATCAGATGAGATAGTTCCAGATACATAAATTTATATTTATTAATCCCAACTATGACCCTTAGGCTGTTCAAGTAATGGTCATGGCTGTAGTTCATAAAGAAACCTCCCTCCATATTCTCCAAGTAAATTTTATACAGATTCACATCACTTTTTCCTTTTATCAAGGCACAAGCAAAATATTTTTAAAGATACATGTGCCAACTACTGAACTACATACAGTGGATGTTTTTAATTTTAGGTTCTCATTCCTTCCAGTACTATCAAAGATTAAGTAAGGAGAGATCCCAATAACTGCAGTCCTGAATATCCTGTCCCATCAAACTTTCAATTTTTTCACTGCCTTTTAAATTGTCACATGGTGGAGAAACACTATGCTATCAGAGAAAACACATTAATGACTAGAAGGAAGGGTCTGAATATCTTTTTATTTAATAAGGACAAAGATGGAATGAAAAATCTCAAGTAAAATCAAAGACCTAAATGATATACTAAGGATCTGGTGTAAAGGTGGGCATGTTGGTAGATAGGGCCCTTGAAAATGTGTGTTAGGAAATTGAACCCAGATGTGCTATAAAAAGGGGAGACTCACTCACAAGCAGTTGTCAGCTCCAGAGAGCTGGCAAAATCTCTCTTTTGAGATTCAAGAATTGTGTCTTACCAGACTCCGAGTGATGGAGTGATGTCATCTCAGAGAAGGCTGAATTCCTTTACAATACCCCATCTTTTGTCTTCCACCCACCAAGAGATGAGAAACTTCAGCCAGAAGTTTCCTAACACAAAAACATGAAAGAACATCCAAAGTTCAAAGTCCTTCACCTTTGACCACACACCAACATACAGTGGACTAACACAACTCGGAGAAAACCAGGAAGTGGCCCCCATACCCAAAATGCTACTTAAACTCTTCTTTTTCTGGATAATGTCATGTTTTCCTTTGAACTTGTATATTTTTCTCTATAGAATTTTGAACAAATTTTTGTTTTCTCTTAGCCATCCTAAAAACACACGTGATATGGGCTATTTTCTACCTCAAGTATCTCAAGTAAAACTCAAGTCCTGGTAGGCAGCGACCTTCACTTGGGAGATAGGACCCTATCACGCAGGAGTTCAAGAAGATTTTAAGTAGTATCACCCCTCTCCTGAGATGCTTTCCAGTGAGATTGATCTGGATCAAGGTAGGGAGTATCTGGACTCTTTCAGTTCAAACAATGACTGTCCTGCTTCCCCACAACACTCACTAGCATCAAGGCCAAAGTGTCTAGATAAAGGGAACTGGGAGTCTCACAAGTCATGTGGAGTGCAAACATTTCTTGTTAAAAAATGTTTGTATTAACCTAAAATCAGACAAAGGTTATTTTTATTTATTTGGAATCAAAGACACTGCAATGGAAAGGGACAGGGATTCAGGTAGAAAAGCAAATAGTATCCTTCCCAAAAAAGTGGTGATTCTAGAAATGAAAGATTAGCTAAATGGTTTCAAGTGGGGTGGAGAGACTTCCAGAGTAAGGCTCTTGCCTTACTTGTGACCAGCTTCAATTCAGTCCAATTCAGTTCAGTTCAATCAGACCACATATGGTCTCAAAAGTGCTTTATCAAAACAACTGCGGTTTGGTCTAGACCAAAGTTCTACTGTGATAAAATTTTTTTTCAAGGAATAAGAATGAGTAGTGATTTCTTTGAACAAATTTTTTATTCCATTCCAAAATAACTCCAGTTATAATAACTTTAATATTTTGGAAAAAGGCCCTCTAGCCCTCTACCATCACAAAACTTCCCTCTTGCTCTACTATTGGGATGAATATCACTCACTCACTCTATCACTCTCTTCCCATTCATCATCAATTTGCTCGAGCGGGCACCAGTAACATCTCCATACATCCTGTCTCATGCTAGTAGAGCCCAAGGGCATCTGCTCGCTCCAGGAACATAAAGAGCATCAAACCATTCCATCTGGTCATGGGAATGAGGTCCATAATTGTTACTGGTATTTGGCATATCAAATACGACACGGGCAGCTTGCCAGGCTTGCCGTGCGGGTGGCATACTCTTGTAGTCACCATTGGGATGAATATAGAGACATATAAAGGAGGGAAAAGTGAGCATCAATATTCACTAATCTCTGTAACTTATTTGGTTTGTATTAAAAACTTCTGCTCCCTCTGGCTCATTTCCCAAGACTCCCACTAATATCATCCAATCCCCATTGAATGTTATCTCTCTCTCTTCCTTCCTGATATTCATGCCTTGGAGCAGCACCTACCCTATTCTCCAACAGACAGGAGGGAAGGAAAATATTCTATTTCAAGTAGAACATGTGTATTTTATTTGTAGTGCTAAAGTTTTGAGGCAACTGTCTGAAATTGATCTTCAGTATTGTGAGTACTTTTAATGCAGTATGTTACCCAGGAATGGTCTGTGTTAGTCAGGACAGGGAATATGCACACCATGGTCCTGTTACTCACGTAGAGGGAATAATGGTATCATGAGAAAATTTATTCATCTAATTCTAAAATTAGAGATTTGCAATAAACAGATGCTACCAGTCAGGATTATCTGTACTTTAAAGAGAATTAGTATGAACTAATTGCTTCACAGAGCAGATTTTCTGGCAAATTTTAACATAATGGTGCTAGTGTTTAGACTGAGACTGTCTGCTTCATGTAATGCCATCAATTCAAAGTGATATTCCCTGTAAGATAGCAACTAACCTCTGCTTGTTTGACTTTACAAGTGTATATGATATCAATTGCCAGTGTCTCTGAGGATTTATTTATCCAGAAAGTAGACTATTTTATTCATAAAACCAATTTCTGTCTTAATTACAAACTTGGCAGGGCACTTGGTCAAATTGCCAGCACCATAGCAAATAGGTTCAATAATTTAAGCTATCAAAAAATGAAGTTAGGAATTTCTCAAACCACCTATGATTTGCTGACTCTTTATTTCCATTTTATTAAAATCATTAATAAATATAATTTTAAATGGCAAAAATTATTATTTTCTTGGATAGCCTGGCATCCATCAGTGCCAACAGTAGAGGAGAATGTATGCATTTTTATCCTATCAATAACTCCTAATGCTTGCTCTAAGCTCAGGGTGAGAACTAGTGAGTGGAATGGCTGAGGCAGCAGGTTTAAGGTTTGCTATTGTTGCTGTTGTGTGTTGGCAAGCAGTGTTCAAGGGACCCATCTAGAAGTTCAGGTTCAAGTGGGCAGCATGGTTGAATTCTGGGACCAGAGGACATGTCACTGCTTAGGCCCTGGAATGTCCAGCACCTTTAGAGCCACCTCGACAGTGACTAGGGGCCAAAAAGCCAGACTGTGATTCTCAGGGACTTGGAAACAGTATCTAGCCATGATTTTGGAGGTATATGGTACCTAGAACCCTAATCCTGTACTATAGTCTTGGTCCCCAGGTTTAAGATTTTTAAATAAGCATAAATTCACTCAGGCCTTGCTTGTTCTTCATTTAGGCACCTATAATCATGTGACTCAAGAGAAACACAGTCCATAGTAATCATCTATGATACGGTATTTCCTGGCAGTCTCTTAAGAAGTGCACGGACAAGGGGAAGTAAAAATGGAGGGTGGAGACAGAGCACAGTGGGCAGAGCACTTGCCTGGCTTAAGTGTTTTCGCCAGTTTCATCCCCAGCACCCTACTGATCCCTGAACCCTGACCAGAGTGATTCTGAGAGCAGATCCATGAGAAGGCCATGAACACAGTTGGGCATAGCCCCACTAATAGAAATAGAAATGCATATATATGATACAGTATATAATATAACTTGTCTTCCCATATATCATCGATTTGCTCAAGTGGGCACCAGTAACATCTCAATACTCCCGTCACATACAACATAGCCCAAGGGCATCTGCTCGCTCCATGAACATAAAGAGCCTCAAACCATTCCATCAAGTAATGGGAATGAGGCCTATAATTGTTACTGGTATTTGTCATGTCAAATACGACTCAGGTAGCTTGCCAGGCTCTGTCGTGTGGGTGCAAATATACTAATAATACTAATATATTAAAATATGATACTAAATTTCTTATAATGATTTAGTTTCAGTAAGGTATATCACAAATTTATTTGATGCAAATTATTTTTATATTATTATATTATGATCTAGTTGATAATTGATAAAAATGCACTTTAATTGAATGACCAAAAGGATAGAGGATCAGGACAGACCATTTACACATAGAAAGTTATTCTCAGATCAGGACTCTCAATAAATATTTTTTTTTTTTGGATTTTGGATTTATTTTGGTATCGTGACTTCTTTCACTTGATCAGTTGATCACAATCTAGTGATGAGTATCAAAATATGGCCTTTGGGACACATAAAAAATACAACCCCATCTAACAAAGAATAAAGAATTAATCATCCTAGAAATAAAGACTTCCTGGTATGTCCTCTAGTTTAATTTTTAATACCTCACCAGAAGCAAAATCTTAACTCCAAAAACTTGGAATACCGCCCATCCACCACACACCCACACCCACACCCCCCATCCCCCTCCACACACAAATTCTTAGGCAAATGAAAACAAAATCTGGGGCCGGGGCGATAGCCCAGCGGGTAGGGCGTTTGCCTTGCACGCGCCGCCTGTGCTGGCCCGGGGTTCGATCCTCGGCATTCCATATGGTCCCCCCGAGCACTGCCAGGAGTAATTCCTGAGTGCAAAGCCAGGAGTAACCCCTGAGCGTCGCCGGGTGTGACCCAAAAAGCAAAAAAAAAAAAAAAAAAAAAAAACAAAATCTGTCTCATTTTCAATTCTAAGGGTCCTTTAACTTGTAACGCTTTACAGTGGCTTTTTTTTTCTAAAACTGATAATTCCCTGTTTTCTTTATTGTTTATTTATTTATTGTTTATTTCTTTATTGTTTATACTATTTTTTTCTTCACTAGTAAGAAAACTTAGAGAACTAACAATACTCATTACAGATTTAAATGGTTTTATGGTAAAAAAGCATCATTAAGAAAGAATAAAATTCTTTGAATGGGCATCAAAGAGATTGTACAGCAAAGAAGGGGCATGCCTTGCACCCCCATAGGGTCCTTCAAGTACCACCAGGAGTGATCCCTGAACACCATTGACTGTGACCCAAAAAATCAAAAAAAAGACTTTGAAAAACATAATTTCTGTATTTATTTGTCTGTGCACACACACACACACACACACACACACATACACACACATATACATGTATACCAAGAAGGGTTCACTTGCCTAAAGTCCTTGCATTCCCAGTTCAATCCCCTGGTGCCACTACATGCTCAAATGCAATTTTGAGTTTTGACTGCTCTGTTTGAACCTGGCAGCTGTGCTGTCTGGGATCTCTGGGTATTGCAAGCAATTTATTGCTGCACTTTAGTCAGGTAATCACCGAAAGTTATGGAGTGTAAACCCTAGCAAGCACCATACCTTTAGGAAGCAAGCACTGTAAGCCAGAAGTGTAATCCATGGCCATCAAACACTTGAGAGCCAGAGAGACCTTGGTGGGCAATACAGACAGAAAATGTGCAAACCCACCAAGTAGAGTAGAGAGTCAAATGGGCATTGAAACTTGACACTGAGACCTCAGAAAGTGCCAGAGCAGTGCACAGGTGGCTGTGTAGTCTCTGACCACAGCTATTACAAGAAGGAAGGGAAGGAAATGGGCAGAGTGGGGAATAAATGCATAACCAATTAAAGAGACACGTTCAATAAAGTCAATTATAACTTTTTGCAGTACACTGTTGCCCAGAGCCTCTGCATCTTGCCTGGAGTTGCCTCCCTGAAGTCCACTTTGTAGATGGGGCAGGAGGACAGTTTGAATGTGGTAGTATATCTTACTATGTATTCTATGTTTTCTGGTATAAATATTTTCTCTCATGCTGCCACAATCATCGTGGGATGAACTAGATCTTACTGTTATATTAGCCTGGCCATGTTGGATCTCTAAATAGTTAGACCAGAGAGAAATGCTGTTTGTCTCCAAGCAAGGCTCTCTAATAATTCCAAAGGCGAATACAAAACAACTATGAAGTAAAGACGAGAATCTTGTGAAGACGTGGAGAAATATACACCTGGCTGTAAAATATACCTTGGTATAGATACGCCCGTCGCCCAACTCTACCGTGCAGGACTGCTTACAAGGCAGATCTTGGCTGGGCAGCATTAACATTTCAATGGACATAGGTGAGGTCTTGGGAGAAGTTACCTGAGTGCATTCTACCTCAACTGTTTCCCATTGGAGTGGGCAGTCTGTGTTGCAGGGCAGTCTGTGTTGTAAAAACTGTAGCCTTCTTTCTTCTGAGCTCTCTTTCTCCCTTTGCCTTTTGCCTTTTTTTCTCTTTCCACTCTGTTCTCCTCCCTGATGGGCCTCAACACGTGGTGGTGTCCATCTTGGCCTAAGATTCTAAACCCGGGGCTGAGCCGGGAACCCTAAGTCCGGAGTTTTCCTATTGCTGATTTGTATACCCAGAACAAGTGTGAGTAAAGCCTCTTGAAACTTTGCTGGATTCTCACATCTTTCTCCATCCACTGGCTGCCAATCTCTTGGAGCAAAAGGGGATTCCCCTAACTCTGCTCCTGGATTTTGTTGGGGAACCCAGCATACCCCAACAATAACTGGTGGCTTAGTCATAGAAATGTGACCACTGAAAGATAGAGATCATCCAGAAGACTCAAACCATCATACAGGCATCTATAAACAGTAAGAAACTAAGAAGAATGTGAGAATGAGGACTAAACACATCTCAAAAAAAGAAAAACATAATCAAATGGAAAATATACACCATTCTACCAACTATTGATTTAAATTACAAATGAACAATTTCCCATATTTGAATCTTACTAAGTCCAAAATCATATGTGACTCATTACCTATTAAACAACATAAAATTTTAATTTTTGTAATAAGTAAATGAGGGGTCATAAGACTCTTGCTTTGCATGTGGCCTACCTGGGTTCAATTTATAGCACCCCATTGTCCCCCAGACCATCCAGGATAGGTCCCTTTGTGCAGAGTCAGGAGTAAACAGTGAGCACTACTGGTGTGTCCAAGATAAGAAGAAAAAAAATAATGATGATTAAATGGCCGTTGACACTCTATATATACACCTGCTGATATCTATATTCATTGGGAGTAGTGGTAAATAACAAACCAAGGAAAAGGAAATCTGAATTCAGTACAATTTCTTCTTGAAGAAAATAAGTCTGTTTCCTCATACTGGTCACATATCATGAATAGATCTATATACGTTATGGTATATTAATGTAGCTGCTAATCTATCCCACAGGATTCCAAAATGTCCATTACCTCCAATGGTGGACCCTGAATCTATTTATTCTTCAGTTCTACTCATTTATCCTGCTTTTATAATTTGCCCATTAAATGGAAATTCCATAGTGATCATTAAAACAGACTTATAAAGACAATGTTGTCATATTTAAGAAAAAAAATGCCTGAACTTTTAGGAAAAAATCCATCCCACAAGTAAAGAACTTTCTAATAATGATCACTTGCTCATTTGATCACTTGAATTCATCGATTTGCTCGAGCGGGCGCCAGTAACATTTCTTTTTGGACCCTATCATGTGCCAATGTAGCCCAATGGCATCTGGTTGATTCAGGAATATGAAGAGCCTCAAACCGTTCCATGAAGGAACGGTTTGAGGCTCTTCTGATAATGATAGTGCAAAAATTAGTATGTCATGTATAATTCAATTATTCCTCTACTGTATACAGATCAACAATCTTCAAATACTAATCCTGGACTTGTGCCAGTCTACAGAATAGGAATGTTGAAAACTGCAAGTCTATTTTCTTGGTTCAAACCTCTATTCTGTGGACAAGTGAGTTCACAACATGGGTGTTAGTTTGCAGGTGTTCAAAGGTTCACAATGCTTATATAGAGTGCCTCCAATCACACAGAAAATTTCTGGAGTGAAAATCATGAAAGCTGGGTGAAGGCTATGGTTTTCTGCACCTACATTGAGAATATTTATTAAATTGAACTCATTCATAAGAAGTCAATTTCTTATGAATCCTAGTACCATGTTGTAAACCAACATACCCTACCACCTTGCTATCAGATAAACATTTCTACATACTTGCACAAACAAATTAGCATTTGCATACAAATCACTGATTCAATTTGAATCAATTTGACTGTTAATGTGATTGGCTGAAGGAGGTGGGGAAGGACCAAGGCAGAACAGAAAACAAAAAATGAAACAGGAGGATCTTAATAAAGAGATTGCTTTCTTTGTTTTATGTGCCACTGGATTGAAATCAGGACAGTTCTGACACAATCACATACAGTACTCAGACTGCACAAGAGAAAATGTCACACATCTGTGTGATAGATGTCCACACCAAATCTGAACACTTTCACAATATCCTCTAGGGTAATGTTTAACACTGTCAAAATAGAAAACACACATTTAAACTTTGTGACCAGAAACAAATCTTTTTATTCACTTTTTTAAAAAAGGACACATGGGCATTCAAAATCTCCCAATAAATGATCAAAATCCACTGTAAATTGGAAAGATGAAACTTGGCTTGACAAAGCTGAGTTCTCCCTCGTCACTGAAGAGGCACACAGGATCCTGGGCTCTCTCTACCATTATGTGTGATCGCTTTCTAAATCCCAGACTTATTATGTCTACTGATTTTTTTTAATGAAAAAGAAAAGTTTGCAATAAGAAATTCATTCTATCTGATGTCAGATTCTGTTTTAAGTAGAACAAGTATAGAATTTTTTAGTAATACCAGTAAAAAAATGAGTCTCTTCATTATACAAGAAGAAGAAAGCATGGTACAAATATAATCCTTTATTTTGAATTCTACAAAGGACATAGATTTAGTTCAATACCAAAGATAAAATCACTGTATAATCAGTGGGGCCAATAATTTTAATTGTCACTGCTTATATCATCAGACTATTCAATATGAACTTTCATCATTGCTTCTGGCTTATATTTTCTAGTGTTTTCTTGTTCTTAACCAAAAAAAAAACTATATAGCAATTATGAATGTCAAAGTAGATTTTCCTTAGTTTCCAAGTAGAGGCACTGTGTTCCTTTTGGTTCATTTTAGCACTTTGTAAAGAAATCTAATGATGTTAAAAACAAGAAAATGTATTAAATTTTCAATTCATAAAGGAGGGGTACTGGCACTTAAAAGGGAGAAGCACTTCAAAAATTACCAAAATTTCTGAATTATCGCTGTGCACACAGAGGTAACCGTCTCAAACAATGGTTAGACGATGTGTACTGCTGCCCATTCGTAGTGCTATCAGGAACATACAACTGTGTTTTGTTTCCTATTGATTTGTTCCTCTTATCAAGTAAAGATTTATGTCTTGTTTTCTAAACAGCCTTGAAATACAAACTGCTGCTTTGGTTCCAGACATTTCAGTAGAACCTTATGTAAGCCAAAAGCTTTGATGTCTTCAACTTCATCACTGATGTCAATGCATTTTAATGTCTTCTTATTTTATCCATTAAAGAGATTAAACAAATTAGCATATGTCCACAAGCAAAAGATTTGGAAAAAAAATCAATCCAAGCCTTAAGAAATTGAGCAACAAAGTAAAAGAAATGAAAACACACAACTAACAGGAGTCTTCGTTTACAAATCACATCAATATCATATACCAGGGGACATTAATATGTTTATAAAACTGAATAATCCTTATATTTCAAAGTGTTTGTCACATTTTCCTATAAAAACGTTCTCTATGATTCAGCTTTACCAAAGGAAAGCAGAATGTTCAAGTATGAAATAGGTATATTACCAGACATTTTCAACTCTAATAGTCAAATCACCATCATGGCAGAAACAAGTAACTAACCCTAGGTTCAGGAACAGTAGACAGGCAAAGAAATGAAAGATTGTTGAATCCTTAGTCAAAGCAGAAGAATCCATATAGCCATTGTAAGCAAAGCGCACAGAATGAAGGGAAGTTTATGGGCTCTTAAGGTAGGGAACGCAGTAAAATCATACATATAGATGAATTCTGTATGTATGCATTAGCTCTCCAAGGAACCATTAGAATGTGTATGTTTTAATAGTCTTCTACTACTTAGATTTAGTCAGAAGATTTCTTGTAACAATTTGTTCCTGTAATTCTGAAGACTGAAAAGACATGGGATGTTCTGGGGAATAGCTAACAAGATATTGGTTTAGTTCCAATCAAGGTCCAAGAACCTAAAAAGGAGGAGAACGATGATCTAATTTCCCACGTGTTCAACATTAAGAACAAGCTTATGATTTAATTCTAGTCCAAATAAGGATAAATTCAATATCCCAGATTGAAAGTCCTTACATTTGGAGTATTTTTCAGTGGGGGTTCCTGTGTTCTTTCCCTTTATACTATGAACTCACTGCATGGCACACTTCTTCCACTTTGTGGAGGAAAATCTTCCTTACTCAGTCTACTGATGTCAGTTTAATTTCATCCAAATAGACACTCACAGTCTACTTGGTTCATGAAAAATGAACTAGTTCCAGAGGCCCCATTAACTCTCAATGGAACAAACATCTCTGAATGCAGCAGTTATGTGTACCTAGGTCAAGAAGTTAACATGATGAACAACCTAAAACCTGAGCTGTGCAGGAGGAAGAGAGCAGCATGGAATGCCTTCAAAAGCATCAAAGAAATAGCTAAAAAGACAAAGAACCTCCGGCTCCAGGCACATCTCTTCAACTCCATCATTCTCCCTGCATTAACATATGCCTCAGAGACCTGGGCCCTATGAAAGCAGGATGAGAATGCTATTCGGGTCTCCCAAAGAGGAATCGAAAGGGCTATGCTTGGAATATCATGCCTCACTCAAGTGAAAGAAGGAATCTGGAGCTCTGACCTCCGTCACTGTTCCAGAATCAGGGATGCTGTCTCATTTGCCAAGGCATCGAAAGTCAGATGGGCTGGAGACGACCGCTGGACTAGAGCCGTTACCAACTGGATCCCATGGGATGTCAAAAGATCAAGTGGCCGCCCACCTACAGATGGTCAGACTTCTTCGTCATGACCCTGAACGAACGGTTTGAGGGTCTTTGCATTCCTGAAGCAACCAGATGCCATTGGGTTACACTGGGAAGTGACAGGGTCGAATGGAAATATTACTGGTGCCCGCTCGAGCAAATCGATGAATAATGGGATGTCAAGTGATCAAGTGATCAAGTCTCTCAAAGAGCACCCACACTTATGTTGTGACCAAATATTTTGGCAGCTGCTTGATGCAGTCAAGTTGACATATTAAAGTGACCATCATTAGAACAAGTATTAATAAATCATAAAGGACATAGATGCACTCCTCTCTCTTTCAAGATAACTCTCTGGTGTAGAGTTGTTTTACATTGTCTTTCCTTTACCAGGATTTCACTGCACTAACATCCTGAGGTTGTCGATACAGGGATGGGACAGTAGAGAATAAAAGCAATAGGATCTGCTCAGCTTAGACTATTAAGTCTTTGTTCTTAGAGACCTATGGTTGCTGGACTGATTATATTTCTTGCTTAACTATAAAAAAAGGAAAGGATTTATAGACATTTTATTTCTATTACTGACTCTAATCATGAAGCTATTATAGTCATAAAGCAAGTGCCCAAGTATGCCTGATCCAGAGACTCAGATCCATGGGGCAGAGCTGCCAAAGGCTCTCCCTGTGCCCAGCTGATCATGAGGCACCCAGGAGAGAAGAGGGGTTCTAGCCCTGGCCTGCCATCCCAACAGATCCTCTCAAGTAGCCAGAGGAACCCTACACCATGAGGGCCGCCATTTTCAATATCTGGACTCCATAGCTCATTAGAGCTCCACCCAGCAGAAAAGCTGATCCTTCTCTTCTGACAGTGGCTGCCTTGCAGCTGTGCAGTTCATCAATATACGCATGAAATGAGAGGCTACTACAAAAGTATTCCACCCGCACTTCAGAGTCTGGCAACCTACCTGTGTAGTATTTAAAATGCCAAAAACCAGTAACAGTTAGAGACCTCATTCCCATGACCTGATGGAATGGTTTGAGGCTCTTCATATTCCTGGAGCGAGCAGATGCCCTTGGGCTACACTAGCATGTGACAGGATGTATGGAGATGTTACTGGTGCCTGCTTGAGCAAATCAATGAACAACAGGAAGACAAGTGATACAAGTGAAAGCAAGTGAATGTTTAACCTGAAAACCATCAGAGATTAAGAGTGATTAAATCTACTTACACAAGAGTAACTATTGTTCAATCCTAAACTAATGTCAATTTATAGTATAAAATTGTAGTCTTCTAATGATAATATTGCTCAAGAATAAACTATTGCCTTCAAAAGAAGAAACTAATGTACTAGTAATTTAATTATAATTTCTGTTGATATTTTATATAAACAGGAAATAAAAACATAAATTACTCCATAAGGATTAGGCACAATATGTTATATGCAGATGTGTAGTTACAATGATACATGCCTGTAACATGAACAAACATGGAAATAAGTTAAGAAATTTAAAAAATTTAAAGTTACCAAGACATGATTCTGTACTTCAATATTATCTTATTTTTTTTCACAAAGCAGAAAATATCACTATTTAAGTTATTGAACATCCAAAGAAGAAGAAAATATATGGCAGAAACCAAAGAACCCAGAATAGCAAATAACATTTTATAGCCCTTGCTATTTTTACAAGCATGGATAACTAGAACAGTCCTGTACGTATTTTAAAAATATATTCATATATACATTTTTATCAAAAAGCCAGAGATAAATAGTTGAGAGAGATTCTATGTGGCTGGCAAACTAAAAACATTTGCTCTTTAAGTCTTAACAAAACAATCTCAAAAGGCAGATTATAGACCAAATCCATTTTCAACATTTACTCTATCCAAGATGTCCCGGACTTTGAAGTGTGGGGGAGGGTAAGCAGATGAAGACGGAGGCCTGTCAATGATTTAAAATTTACCTTTATTCGAGGTCTTCATTACAGTTCCATTGAGTTCCTCCAGCTCAATTTCTTCTTCACTTTATAAAAATATTTCACTTATTTTAGAATTGCTCTTGTTAACATCAAACTTCCAGTCACATGTTTTATCCTTCTTTTGAATTAATGACTATTATGTTGCCGCTCACAGATTTTGTGAGACATGAAATCTTATCACATTTTCTGAGGAAAATTCTTTCTTGGAAAAGGGAGGATGGAAAGAGTGACAACTGCTTCTTAACCAGAAGGACATGTGCGCCACCTAGAGCCCTACATAGGCATCACAAGACAGTTTGGTCCATAGCTACTGAAGACAGTAAACCTTGTGGCATGTGCTAATGATCATATGATCATGGTCATGGGTGATTCCACACATGAATTGCTCCTCTTCACATGAAACTATAAGCTAATGCTTAAAAATATTGTACACAGTGGCAGGTAAAACTGGGCAACAAATATTTGCCTTAAAATGTTAAATCATGCAATCGATCAAGACGTCTTTAAATAGAACAAAAATTTAGTTTGAATTTCGAGCAGATGAGGAGGCAAACCTCCTGTACTGTTCATCAACTCCGACATTTGATCACTAAATTATTCTATATTACTCCTTACTAGGAAACTCCTTACTAGGAAACTTACTAGGAAAGTTTTTTGGGGGACGGAGAGGATCTTGGGCACTATAAACTTTGTGATGGTTCATGAGCAAAAAAGTATTCTGTAAATTGAATTGAAATAAAAACATGGGATGCATATAGACATTTTAACTAGACATGAGTAGATGTTTACAGAGTTCCTCAAATCCTGGAAGAATTGCATAGAAAATTTTTTCTTTTAAGACTCATTATAAAATGTGATGTTCTGTTTCCTTACCTGGTATAGCATCTGGTCAAATGGATCTCATGAGGGTTTAACTATTTAAACTATTTAACTATAGCAGGCCCAGAGAGAGAGTAAAGTAGTTAAAGCATTTGCCTTGCACAGAGCTGACCCTGCTCCTATCCCTCCCACCATATATGATCCTCCCAGCCCTGCCTGGAGAGACCCTTAGCACGGAGTGAGCAGTTATTAACACTGAGCGCCGTCCGGTATGGCTCAGAAACAAAACACAAAACACTACCGTAATTGAGTCATCTGTCTCATGTGTTTACGCAAACATGGTTAAGTTGGCAGTGCACAATTCAGAGCAGCTCAGTTGTGTTAGCATTTGGTAAAAATAGATTTGACCAAGGAAAGTCAGGGCCCCGAGAGTAAGACTGCTTCTTTCTTTTCGGTTAATGTGACCCATTAATACATTGCAGAGTTCCTGTTGCATTTAAAGTTGGTTGATTAAATTCATCTGCAAAGGTTAAAAAAAAAATGAAGTACACCAAACTTCAGAAGTGTCAGAATACATTTTTAAAGGAAATTCTAAAAATTAAAGCAAGAGAGCCCCCTCCTGGAGTGAGTCTAGCACCAGGCACAATAAATGATCAGTCTCTCAATGACTTCAGAAGTATTTATGAGACAAATTTGATAGTGACTGAAGTAGAAATAATTTATTTTAAGGTGAATCCTATCAGAGATGGATTGCAAAGTCCTTTGTCATATATATTTATATTCGCCTACTCAATATGGTGCGACGTAAATCGGAAAGTCGGTGCTGCTTGGATGACTCTTGGACTTGGTGAAAACAAACTGTCCTCTCCTTAAGTGGTTTTTTTCCCAACAAAGCTGCCCAAAGGATTTATTTCAGAATCAATGGCTCATTCAATAACTCAAAAGAATATTGACAATGGAAATCAGATATGCCTCTCTACAAGATAGTGAACTTAAACAAAGGTTGGGCAATTTGGTATTAAATCCAGTTTGCTTATCAAATGGATATTTGTTATTTAGAATTCTACCTGTTAATTACTAGAAAGCCAATTTCAAATATGTAAAAAAAAATAGGTTTATTATCTTAGGGAAAGTTTTCTCCTCCTGAAAGCTGGTACTTAAAAAAAAATGAAGTAAAAGAAAAAATATAACTAGATTTATGAGCATGACACAGAAACAAATGCACTTCCTTTAGGCTAAGCTGCGCTATCCCTCATCTCAGAGGCAGCTCTTAGAGTAAACTTTTTGTTTTAAGTCTGGTTTTATTTTTCTCCATCTATCCTCATTTGGCCCCTGGCACTCTATTTGGACCAAAGAATGAAAATGAGCAGAAGCAAATAGCAACAAAAATAATCACTATAGTTTTTAAATCATGATAATGTTTTATTCTATACACAGTATCATGCACAGTTTAAAAACGAGATCCGCACTAACAATAGTTGAGACAAGTGCACAATTCTGATTGCACCGTGATATTGGTAGAGAGGGTAGATTCCATTAAAATACGTTTACTGATGTCTATTAGAAACCTCAGTGTCAGTTCTATTTTCTCTACTAGAGATAATAATGTTTTGTATTTCATTTTTTCTCTTAAATTATAAAAAAATGCTGCTTAGAACCATGCAAATGTCTGTGATAATTTCTCTCTGGTGTAGATTTTCCTCTTTGCTAGTCCCATAATTCCAAGAAGAGCAGAGGATGCCCTAGTAGTCTCAGAGTACCACACACTGCAGACCACAAGGGAAGTGCAACCAAATTCTGTGCTATAAGAGTAATATGGTAAATTTCACAGCACAGACTGTAAGACCTCAGGCAAAGTGGGGAAAATGTCACAAAAAGGGGAAAATTTTAGCCATTGGACATGTTACCAAATACCTTTAGGTAACATATCTGAAATCAATTGAGTTTATTTTTTTTAACCACTTTTCCATCTTCAAATGCTTCTACAAAAACTATCAAACAACAAATACTTCACAATTGCTTCACTGAAGAAAGCATGAAAATGAATAATAGTAAGAGGCTACTGGACTGAGAAATGCTCAGAACAAGAAAACATAAGGCAAACTAAACAAATGAGAGCATCAGAAAATTCAGTCCAGAAACAACAATCAGTGATCCAGGACAGTAGTATAGTGGGTAGGCCACTTACCCTTGTACCAGGGTTTTATCCCTGTCACCCCATAAGGTCTCCTGAACATGCTAGGAGTAATTTCTGCATGCAGAGTCAGAAGTGATAGTCAGCCTATCACAGCCCGGCTCGCACAGCTTCAAGCGGCCGTGCGGTTCATCAATAAATGCTGGATTTTGAGATGACTACAAGAGTATGCTACCGCACGGCAGAGCCTGGCAAGCTACCAGTGTCATATTTGATATGCCAAATACCAGTAACAATTATAGACCTCATTCCCATGACCTGATTGAATGGTTTGAGGCTCTTTATGTTCCTGGAGCAAGGAGGTGCCCTTGGGCTCTAATTGCATGAGACAGATCATATGGAGATGTTACTGGTGCCCGCTCGAGCCAATCGATGATGAACGGGAAGATAGTGATAGTGATAGAGTCAGAAGTAATGACTGAACATCACCGGTGTGACACCAGAACAAAACAAAACAAACAAATAAAAAAACACAACCATTAATGAGTATACATTCAAGAATGGGTCCATAATATTAAGTAATGTGTGACAATATTCCAGAATTTTGGGTGGTATCACCATCCTACTAGGTACTATTTCAGTTTCCAGTCAGATATGGTTTCCTGTGGTTGTTGCTTTTATTTACCCTTCAGGGCGCACATAGTCTTGAATGATTCACTCTGGCCACACTTCCCCTGGGGACCATTTCTCTTCATCTACTAAAGACAAGATGCGCTCCTACTACCGAGAGTATACCATCTGCAGGCAGAGACTGACAAGCTGACCCGTGTTGTATTTGATATGCCAAAAACCAGTAACAAATATAGACCTCATTCCCATGACCTGATGAAATGGTTTGAGGCTCTTCCTGTTCCTGGAGCGAGTAGATGCCCTTGGGCTACACTAGCACACAAAAGGGAGTATGGAGATGTTACTGGTGCCCACTAGAGTAAATAGATGAACAATGGGAAGACAGGTGATACAACTGATACAAGTGATACTAAAGACACAATCCCCTAGAGTTCTTTCTCCTCCTACCATTAATATCATTGTCATTAATACCAACCCTGGTGGAAAATTCAGAAATTCATAATATATACCACCAGTATAGTACTTCCGACATGACAGATGAAGTTAAGAACTTAAGTAAATAAACCCAAATAACCAATATAGTCTCTATACAATAGAAAATATTATCATCTCTAATTTAGATGAGACAGTGAGCCACAGAAAGATTAACTAACCTATGTGGTTCACTGGAGAAGGGACAGAAACTGGACTCAAAAGACCTGTCTCAATTTTTTGCACTAAATTAAAAAAAATCTACATCAGTATTTTTCCTTTTGCAGTTGAATGCAATATCTTATAACATCATGATTGTCAATGACGGAGATACTTTTCCTTTTCCTAAATTCTGCAAATTATTATTCATATTTTAGTTTTCTCTAGACTCTCCTTTTCCTTTTACCGGTGTGATTAAATAGTGGCAAAAAATAATGGAACAATTCGTCTACTGATGAGAACATTCATAATTATTAAAATATAGTCCTAACTTAAAGAGATATTTTAACCTTCATGGTAAAAAATATTAGAATGCATTTTTATGGACAATCAAATACAAAAGGTAGATTATGACAAAATATTTGCTTAAGGTATTTTTAATTCTATTCCTATGATTTTTTTTGCAACCAGATAAAAAGATAATCAAAATATGTTACAGGAGTCACAAGGTTCATGAATGAAACAAGTCATTTTCTCATGGGAACACAACTTTTAATGAAAATGAAATGAGAACCATCTCCCCAATGGTTCCAATTAAGAAGTATTGTGAAATATTATAAACAACCAGCTCATCAGTAGTCATGTGCAATAAAACCGGGAGATTCATATAGATAGGTTCTTAAAATATCAGTCAAACAAAAGCAAATGACCTTATACCAATGTGCTAATGATTAGCTTTCTTCAAGGAACTAATATAATGCATCTTTGTAAGTATCCGTAATTAGAGAAATTTATTTTTAAGCTATAGTAAAATTTGTGTTTATCTATAAATATATGTGTGTTAATTTTGTGTCCTAGAGTTGTTTCCTTTTCTATTATATCTTTAAAGTTGTGATTTATATTTTGTATATCACAGAAGAAAAATTCTTTAAATATTCAAAAGAGAAAATTATCATAAATCATAATGTGATTGTGCATCATTGGATATTGGCTAATAATGATTTTAAAAAAATTAAACGCAGGCTACCATTTAAATACTAGATCATTACAAGATTTTTTTTTTTTTGCTTTTTGGGTCACACCCGGCGATGCTCAGGGGTTCCTCCTGGCTCTGCACTCAGGAATCACTCATGGCGGTGCTCGGGGGACCATATGGGATGCCAGGGATCGAACCCGGGCCGGCACAAGCCGGCAGTGTGCAAGGCAAACGCCCTACCCGCTGGGCTATCTCTCCGGCCCCCATTACAAGATCTTTAAGTCCATTACTCTGAAGCCAAACTACCTACATATAAACTCAGACTCTGCCCTTAACTGAGAGATCTTGGAAAAGCTTATTTCTCTCTGCCCCAATTTTTTCAGTTGTAAAATTGGGATTAATGCATAACATAGGGTATTAAACAGACTTTGATGAAATATGTGCATATAAGGTTCTTAATCTAGTAAAAAAGAGAGAGTTTAATCACTATCACTATCACTATCCTCCCGTTGATCATCTATTTGCTAGAGCGGGCACCAGTAACATCTCCATATGTCCTGTCTCATGCTAGTAGAGCCCAAGGGCATCTATTTGCTCCAGGAACATAAAGAGCCTCAAACCATTATATTAGGTCATGGGAATGAACTAATATAATTATTACTGGTATTTGGCATATCGAGAGTGTAATAAATATATATATTCTAATTTTCGTGATGATTTTCATGGTAAAATTAATCAAGCTTCCCTCACATATTATTTTTCTCATCTGTATCTTGTAGATAATGGTAACAAGGTAGTTTTGTAAAAATTTAACATTTTTAAAAACTAGCATACAAAAATAGTCTATTTCCTCTCACAGAGTTAGCTATCTAATATCAGACAGTTATTACTTTTATTATCACCAAGTGTTCAGCTTGTTTTCGTGTATGCCTCTGATTATCAGAGCATTTTGCTAGCTCTGAAATAAAGTGGGATTTGAGTTGTGTATAATTTCATGTCAACTGAGCTATGAAGCATAACAGATAACAAGGAATAGCAGAATTCAAGTGGGGAGTTAGATTATAGAAATGAAAGCTGCCCTTTGCTTTCTCTGCGTCTGAACAGATTTTCAAGCAAAATAAGCATACACACATGGTTTTTCCTAGGGTATGGAGAGATTAGTTTTCCATGAATATCACTTCTTGATTGTTGAGTGGGTGCAGGTGGGTAGTCTGACCTGTGTCTGCCTGTTCTGTTGAGATCAGATGGATCGTTACACAGGGACAGGATAGGGAAGTGAACACAGCTCTTCTCCATAGGAGCAGGGAACTTGACCAAACCAGAATCCCTTGAAGTTTTCTGAATGGCCAAAAGCTTCCAGTATATGTTCATCACATCCAACTGGACTGTTATCTCTCATCAGAGGCTCATTTGTGAAACATTAAGAAGTTTAAAAAGCTGAGAACAAAGGAAACTAATTTGAAATTCTATGATGTGATTCCAGTAGGACATATGGATAAAACAAAACTCAAGAAATAATGAAAATGTCAGTGTTGACCTGGATTGATCAGAAAGAATAGAATGAAAAGGCAAAGCACAGATTTTAGATTAGATAAAAAAAATCTACATAATAATATAATTATGGAATTGTTTCATTTGTATTGGACAAAGCATATAGACTATATACTACATAGAGTGAATATTAGTATAAACTTGATTGGGAATTATTATATATGTGATATCATAATTCTTCAGAATTTATAGTATTTTTGGTTATAATAAATTTGTCACTTATGGGAGATTTTGAGAATGGGATATTGCTATAAGGATATATGAGAAATGTTTGTAATTTACCCACAGTTTGGCTTTGAAAGGGACCCAAAACAAAGTCCTCTGAAAACAGATTAAGAAAAGAGACACAATGTTAGCTGAAAAAATTTAATACCTAATGATTTAGGCATTTCAAAAACATCATCCTCAGGCTAGGAGTGCAACACATGGGGAGAGGGGTGAATGCAAAATGCCACCCAACTCTCTCCCCTGCACTGTATAAGTCCCCACAAACATCATTGAGTATAACCCAGAAAGCCCCTAAGTAGCGTGGAGGGAACTTACTAATCCCCAGCACATTGCAAGGCCTGAGTAACTCTGCATCGCCAGAGCCTACCATTGAGTCATACAACCTGTTAGCCAGTAGTGGTTTTGGAGCCTTCTGAGCACTGCTTTAGGAGCTCTCACCCCCAAAAAAAACTGACACAATTATATTTATATATCACATATTATATGATATGTAAAGAGATATCTCTTCACACATATGTGAAAAGACTCATATACACGGCGCAGAGCTGCTACTGGCTCTCCCTGTGTCCAGCTGATTATGAGGAGCCCAGGAAGAAAGGCAGGTTCTAGCCTTGGCCTGCCATCCCAGCAGAGCCTCGCAAGAAACCAGCGGAACCCCCACACCATAAAGGCTCCCCAGCCTGTCAGAGCTCCTCCCAGCAGAATAGCTGATCACAAGCAGTTCATCAATAAATGCGCGAGATGCGAGGCAACTACAAGAGTATCCCACCCGCATGGCAGAGCCTGGCAAGCTACGTGTGTCGTATTTGACATGCCAAATACCAGTAACAATTATAGACCTCATTCTCATGACCTGATGGAATGGTTTGAGGCTCTTTATGTTCCTGGATCGAGCGATGCCCCTGGGCTACACAAGCATGTGACAGGGCATATGGAGAGGGTACTGGTGTCCGCTAGAGCAAATCGATGAACAACAGGAAGACAACTGATACAAGTGATCAAAAAATAAAAATTGAACATATAATAGTTTTTCTTTAATTAATTCTGTTCATTGGTATACTATTGGTTTATAAGACTCCTTGCTTCCCAAGTTAAATCTGAGTCTCTGGAAATATACAGAACCAAATTTTCACTAGGAACCTGATTACCAGTCGCCTCTATTCAAACCTGCTACCGTTACTTGAATCATAAAATCTTGGAAAACCTTGTAAAAATAAAGTACACCTAAAGTACTTAGGTGTATATGTGCATGTGTGTGTGTTTGTGTGTGTTTGTGTGTGTGTGACTTTACATGTGCATGTATCTTAAAATGTATCCATGTGTTGGGGCCAGAGTGATAGTCAAGCAGGTAAGGCATTTGCCTTGCACGTGGCAGCCTGTATGGGCCCGGGTTCGATCCCGGCATCCCATATGGTCCTCCGAGCACAGCCAAGAGTAATTCCTGAGTGCAGAACCAGGAGAAACCCCTGAGCATTGCCGGGTGTGACTCGAAAAGAAAAATAAAATGTATGCATGTGTTGTGGAAGACAAAAGAGCAGTAGAAAGGAATTAAATCACCAGGAAGATAATCTTTGGTATGAGAATCCCATGCACATATGTGAAGAAGTTGAGCTTGATTCTCTTGTCTACTGTATTCAAGAAGGACGGTATTTAACACCATCTGGGAGTTATGAAAATAACTATGACTGAAGTCATTTAAGGTTCTTGTTTGCCTTCAGCCTGGATATCAATGCTTTGTGAAATTTTACAAGCCTGATATATAGCCAGTGATAAAGATCAATACCTTGTACAATGAAAAGAAGCATAAACATTTTAATAAGTTAAGTAACATGATATGATTTGCCTTTTAGAATGATCTGTCAGCAGTGAGAATTAGAAGGGATATAATTGAACACAGTAGCATGTAATTTATTAGAAACATCAAATTGTTGGAAAACAATCTGAAACCAATAACCAGAAAATAGTTAATTGAGAGGAAATATAGCTCTGACTCAATCTTTGTATTTTCCCTTATTGACTGGATAAATTGAATTGCTCGCACATCACAGAAGACAATTTATTTGTGTTTTGAGTTATGTGACTTCCAAAGTCCCTACACACTTCTGCAAAACAGTGATTTTAGCATTTAGATCTGTGTTTCC
The DNA here is from genome assembly GCA_021461705.1 of Cryptotis parvus. NCBI lineage: Eukaryota > Metazoa > Chordata > Mammalia > Eulipotyphla > Soricidae > Cryptotis > Cryptotis parvus. The sequence goes on from JAJIBD010024752.1 coordinate 59,892, forward strand.
TGATGAATATTAGATGTTACACATACATGAAGAGTTATTTAATTGGTTTCTACAATATTTTCAATCATGTTTTCATCATTTCTGAAACTTTATGTTCATTATCTAATGTTAGAACACGAATTAAGAATCACAGGTAGTATTATGGATACCTAATTAGAAGCAATGTTAAGAAGCTATGTTGCATAATTTCAGTACACTGAAAGAATATAGATTTATGGAATCAAAGTCCTAACACTAAGTTAATAATGAGTATGTAGCTAATATTTAAATCTCTTGGTTATTTTACACACAAACACATGCTTGTCATTATTTGGAGAAAGATATTTTTTCTTAAATCTTGTCCAGAGAATTAAAAGTTAGTTATCTGTTTACTTGGATAAATTGAATATTTTGATTTTAATTGGATAAAAGGTATCAGCTAGTTACTAGGTCCCTAAAACAATATAATTATAAAATTGCAATAATAAAAGAGATTTGAATGCTTTTTTTTTTTTTTTTTGCTTTTTTGAGTCACACCCGGCGATGCTCAGGGGTTACTCCTGGCTCTGCACTCAGGAATTACTCCTGGCAGTGCTCGGTGGACCATATGGGATGCCGGGGATCGAACCTGGGCCGGCGTGCAAGGCAAACGCCCTACCCGCTGGGCTATCGCTCCGCCCCAAGATTTGAATGCTTTTTAAGTAACATATTTAAAGCACAGAGGGTTAGAGATGGAGATTTAGACTAACAAAATTAACTGGTTAATTTTGGACAGAGAAAATTGCAGAGAACACTTTGAAAAGTAGAGAAAGGTAAACTTGAAGAGAGAAGCAAACAAAGCAGAATTTAAAGAATCTTGAAAGTATTGGCGAGATAATGAAGTAGCACAACAGGTAGAGAGCTTGTCTGGCAAGTGTCTAACTTGGGTTTTATTTCAGTTACTGCAAAACGATACCCAGACCTTCACCAAAAGTGATCCATTAGTCCTGAACACTACCTAGTGTGGTCCTTTCTTCCAGCATTAAAAACAAAAACACAAAGGAGAGTGTTAAAGCCAAATAAGGTTATGGAGTTTTGTAGATAGAGGAAATATTTGAGATTAGCTACACGGTACAGTTAGGACCCACAGTAGTACTTGAATTAAAGGCTACTCCATCCAAATTCAAAGGTTCTTTAAAAAATTATTATCACATGTTGTCACCGTCCCACAACAAAAATCATTCTTTCCTGAAACATGTACCTCTTTGACCTAGCAATACCACTCCTGGGAATTTACCTGTCGGGCCCAAAAACACAATGCAGAAACACCATCTGTACTTCTATGTTCATAGCAGCACTATTCACAATAGCCATAATCTGGAAACAACCTGAGATTCTGAGAACAGATGGCTGGATAAAGAAACTTTGGTATGTCTACACAATGGAATACTATGCAGCTGATAGAAAGAACAAAATTATGAAATTTGCCTATAAATGGATGAACATGAAGAGTATCATACTGAGTGAAATTAGTCAGAAAGAATAGGACAGATATAGAATGACTCCATTTATTTCTAGGATATGAGTATGAGACCAAACAAATAATATGAAACTAATATCCAAGGCCAGGCAAAACATAGACCAGGAGGACTTGTCAATGGTTGGAATCCAACACAAGTGAGTGGAGGTCAGAGGTTGGGCAGTATGCAAACAATTCTTGGAAATGATAACGTCAGACTAGGACTGAGCATTGAACATAACCAAAGTGATATACATGATAACCCCTAAATGTATACATTGTAAGCCACAATTTGTAGGAGAAGGGAGAAAACGAGAGAGAGAGAGAGAGAGAGAGAGAGAGAGAGAGAGAGAGAGAGAGAGAGAGAGAGTGAGATAGGAGAAGGAAAAAAATGTGTACCAAAGACTGGGGGAGAGGGAGGGAATTTGGGGATATTGAAAAGGTGGTGGAGGGTAGGGAGCTGAAACACTGAGGCTGTGACCCAGTCATGACAAGCCTTGCAATTGCAAATCTCACAGTGTTCTAATAAATCTAAAAGTGAAAAAAGGAATTTACTTTTAGCACTTGAATTTAAATGACTTGTCTATGCATAATACACAAATATCACATTAGCCACACTTATTATCAATATACTCAACTTTTGGATTTGCTATAGGTCTAAGTGTGCTTACATTTCAACATATAGATGATTGCTACCTGTTTTCCACAAAATGGCAAGCCTAATGAATATATGTGCTAATAACAAATCATATAGATGGTGTATTGTATGCTTTAGGTGCTGACATGTAACTCCTCCAGGTTGTGGGCAACAAAGCAGTCAGCTTAACTCCCCACCTCACCACAGAAGGGCTTCCTGCTTATTGCCTTCTCTAGTTGTAACCACTCCACACTGACCATTGCACGCTCTTCACCCTTGCAGTATAATTCTCAATAAAAGGACTGTCTGCTCTACAGCTAAATCTCGGGGTTTGTGTCTTGTTTCTAGTGAGGACTGACACTAGAAGCAGTCCTCATGCATCTTGTCTTCTCCCTTTGACTTCAGAGAATTCTTTATCTGTGGAATCCTGTTCTCTGCTCACTCAGGAAAGCAGGATTGAATTATGCCCTAACGCCCCAGGAAGAACCCAGGTAAGTCTGCTTCCATGCTAGACACTACCATCCAATTCCCTTCTACAGCATGCCCTTTATTTTACATGAGTCTAGTTTTTACTAGCTATGGCAGAAGACATGGAAAATTATGACTTGCTGAGATAGCATTTTTTCAAAGAAATTGTAAAATAACTTTTAGGTGAATTCCCTGTTGTGAAAGTGTGAGGATAGAGGCTGGGGGTGAGAGAGGTTCTTAAAATAGTTTGAGAATTTTACAGTCACCGCATAGTTCAAGTAGCATATTAAAAAGTCCTGTGCATTCACTAAAGATATATGTTTAAACTTGTAAATTCAATGTGTCCTAAATGATGTGCCCATAAATTTATTTTTGTCACACAACACCTATTAATAGAAAAGCTACATGTGCATTCTTGCTTTAATTAAAATAAAATCCCAACCTCTTCTGATAATATGTGTTGTAACATTTATTGTATCCTGCATAAGATCAGTGCTAGCCCAGATGAATGGGGGGGAAAATTAATATATATATAAATATATGCATATATGTTTTTGAACAATATTCTAATATTTTCCCCTTTGTAATATGCTACTTCAGCAAGTATAATCTTCTATAGCTCTCCCACCTGGAAATATTATCAATTATCAATGTCAAAGTTTTTTGGAATAAGCAAAAGTGTGAATCCTTAGTTAAGCCTTGAGGATGTACTTTCTCAGGACATTGCTTTGCCGTGGTTCATATGCTTGCTTGGTGTAATGGGATTCCACATGTCATAACCCCTCTCAATCTCTCAACAGGAAAGTTGGCAAGCTTCTTTCCTCACAATCTTTCTTGTGAATGTTAAGCTATGAATCCATGACCAACAACCATAAAAGCTATGAGTCAATGACAAGCAACAATACATGTCTAGTCACAATGCAACTTCATAAGAGTCAGACTGGGGCTTGTGCAGTTACATGAGTCATTATTTCAAAGTCTTATCTCTAGTTACAGTTGATTCATTGTATCATCTACATAAAACTTTTCCTTGCCACTTGAGTCCCAAGAAAATGATCATCTCCTCTATAGATATGAGGGTCTTAGTGCTTACTTCTGGACAGTAGGAAGGACATATTAATAAGTTGCATCAGACCTCCCAGTGGCCTAATGGGACAGAAATAACACTTTGCATTGGGTCAAATGAGATATTCAATTCCCATGATTTTCAAACAAAGAAGGTTCACAATGACCGAATAGGGAAGACTTTAATCTCAAAATATCAGAACCATCCTAAAAGATCTGTTGGATATGACACGGAAATTGAACCCAAGTAATCCCCTTACTAAAGACTCTAAAGAAATAAGAAACTAATGGACACCTAATTGACCCATTAATTTTATCTATGTTGAAAGCATCATTTTCTTTTATTCCATCAGAAAATGATCTTTGATATAATTGGAAATAAGATAACATACACATCTTAAAATATACTGATCAGCACCCTTTACAAGATAGTCTTGAGATAATATTTACTAATTAGCCTTCCATGCTGCTCTAATATGTTTCCATCTGACCACTTTGATAATGTAAAAAAAACACTATTATTTATACCATGTATCAAACTCTCCTGTACTGGCACCACCTTATGTTTTATTATTTACTCCGTTAATTATTTAATATGTGCATTAATGATGCTTTAGGATTTTGTTAAGGACTTAGAAAGGAAGAGAATGGAAGATAGGATGGAGTAAGGATACTTCCCTCTTAACCTACTTGGGCTGGTCTGGGGTACCATGTCGGGCGCTCCGCCGGGGTCCCCGACAGTGCCGGGAAGTGAGTTCCCTTCTACCTCCGGCCGGGCGAGGAATGGATGAACACTCAGGAATCCGATGCAGTTTTAAAAGGCTTTACTTATCACAGGTTCAGGCATACAAATCAGCAAAAGGACAAGCCTGGTGCTTAGGATTCCAGGCTAGAACCCCAGCCACGTGTAGGCCAAGATGGCGACCACCACGTGTAAAAACTTCCAAGGGGAATAAACGCTCACAAGGCGAGATCCCACAGGGAAGAAGACAGGGAGAGCAGCGGAACCGGCTAGTTTATACCCCTGCAACTCAGACCTTCCTCCCATTGTTATGGAAAGCAGGGAGGGTCCAATGCCCTTAGGTAATCCCTCCCTGCATCTCACCTAGGGCCTTTACTGTGCTAATGTTTTTAGCCAAATGCAGCAGCCCTTAAAGGAGTCCTGCAACAGTACCATATGGTACTCTGAGCACCTCAGAATGTGGCTGTAGTGGTTGCTGAGCATTGCTAGGGTAAATGTGTCTCCAGCACCACAGGGCCCTTACAGCACCACAGTTTTGAGTCTTGTATTCAAAGGATTTGGGACTGGTCCCAACACTATTTGACCAACTGCCTGGTAGTTGGTCTACCAGGAGCAGCCATCTTGCTGGCCAAGTATTGCTGAGAGTGGTCCAACTACCCCCTAATACCACTTGGGATGCAACCCCCCATGTGTGTGTATATATATATATATATATATATATATATATATATATATATATGTACATATATATACAAATGTTATAGCAATCATAAAGAAAAAATATAGTGATATAGGACAACAAAATCACTTGATCACTTGACATACCATTATTTGTCAATTAATTTGCTTGAGTGGGTGCCAGTAACATTTCCATTTGACCCTATCATGTGTCAGTGTAGTCCAATGGCGTCTGCTTGCTTCAGGAATATGAAGAACCTCAAATTGTTTGTTCAGCATCTTGACAAAGAAGTCTGACCATCTTGTAGGTGGCGGCCACGTGATCCATTGACATCCCATGGGATCCAGTCAGTAATGTCTCTATTCCAGTGGTCATCTCCAAATTGCTTTACATGTCCAGGCCATCTGATTTCCGACGCCTTTGCAAACGAGGCAGTGTGATTATCGAGGGAGGTCGGAACTCCAGAATCTTTCTGTCACTTGAGTGAGGCATGATATTCAAAGTATTGCTCTTTCGATTCATCTCTGGGAGACCCGAATAGCATTCTCATCCTGCTTTCATAGGGCCCAGGTTTCTGAGGCGTATGTTAATGCAGGGAGGGTGATGGAGTCAAAGAGATGTGCCCGGAGCCGGAGGTTCTTTGTCCTTTTAGCTATTTCTTCGATGTTCTTGAAGGCATTCCATGCCGCTCTCTTCCTCTTGCGCAGCTCAGGTTTTAGGTTGTTCATCATGTTGAGTTCTCAGCCTAGGTACATGTAACTGCTGCATTCAGAGATGTTTGTTCCATTGAGAGTGAATGGGGCCTCTGGAACTAGTTCATTTTTATGAACATTGTTTTGTTTAGATTGAGTTATATACTGAGATTCAGTTGTAGGACAGTATAATATTATAACAAATTCATTTTCTTCATGTTAGTGTATTCAAAGTGATAAGTTAGTTAATAGAGAATTGCAGAAAACTCTCCTTCAGGCCTGTACTCAAAATGATTTGTTCAGAATAAAAAATACTGTCATGTGTCTCTATCCACTGTTGGTCTTTATAAGCAGCATCAGTTGCATATCTAATTCTGTGTTGTTGACACAGGAACCTAGCTCTTACATTTGTGAACTTCAACTCAAGATTGTCAGAATACAATGGCATATTGCAGTCTTAACAGTGTGAGTACATTGTAATGGAAACTTTTAGAGTAATGTTTTCTAATAAAAATCAATTATACATTTGGTGTAGATCAAAAATTGATTAATAAAAGTCTCTTGTCATCTTAAGGAGTTTTTTGAAGTCCAGGATACAGATGGCTTGACCACAGTGTTTTAATCAGTAGTTATATTAGTATTTTGAAACAGATACAGATGTAGGCATTAAAATTCTGAGATAATTTTTGGATTTCTACATTAAATTTAATTGTAAGGACTAAATTATATTCTGTTTGATAAATTCATTTTGTAATCAGAGATAGTAAGGAGGAAGTGTGTTAGCTTTGCACACAGCCCTCCTGGATTTAACTGCAGAACCATACAAAGATAATCCCCTGAGTCCAGCCAGGAGTGATCCCTGAGTGCAGTTAAGAGAAATCACTGAGCCAAGCTGGATATGGTCCCAAAATAAAGAACAAAAATTTGTGTTTCTCTAATATTTAGGTTAATTATGTCTTTGTAAAATTGTATCACTTTTATTTTGACTGAGTAGAACTTAACATTCCTTATTTTATTACAGTGAAAAGAACATGATATATGACTTGGTAGCTATTTATTATTCCTTGCTATCAGTCAAATGAATCACTTTGCTAAAAATAAATATAATTATAATATAACTGCTTATGTGTGGATGATAGTGATTATTTTGCTCTATATTTATTCAAATGCATTCCTTCAAATAAAAGATTAAAACTAAATGATTGTGCATTTTAATTAATCCATATAACAACAGTTACTTCTGTCATAATAGAGCTACCATTAATTTTAGCCTATATAAAATATCTAGAAATTTTCCATGGCATCCACAACCTTTTTACATAATTCAAGAGTCGGGGATAGAGAAGGTAGTTGACAGAGAGAAATAAGGAAGAAAAGGAAGGAAGGAAGGAAGGAAGGAAGGAAGGAAGGAAGGAAGGAAGGAAGGAAGGACGGACGCGGAAGGAAGGAAGGAAGGAAGGAAGGAAGGAAGGAAGGAAGGAAGGAAGGAAGGAAGGATGGAAGGAAGGAAGGAAGGAAGGAAAAAAGGGAAGAAAAAAGGGAAGAGGGAAGGAGGGAGGCAGAGAGGGAGGAACGGAGGGAAATGAAGAAAATAAAATATAGGTTTTGTATGAAAATTGAAATAAATTATAAAGTATATATGTTATTTTATATATACTAGAACCACAATAATGTTACTATAAATATATATTTATAATGTTACCCTATATAGTGACATTATATATAGTACATGTTTGTATATTGTATTTTATACAACATATAATGCTACTATAAATAGAAACACATTATAATGAATTATGACATATTTGTATTGGAGGGTAACTTGTCTTCCCGTTCTTTGATTTGCTCAAGCAGGTGCCAGTAACGTCTCCATTTGATGGGAATGAGGTCCATTATTGTTACTTTTTTTGGCATATTGGAGATACCCCAGGTAGCTTGCCAGTCTCTTCCATGACTCTTGGTTCATCTCAGGGGCCCAGTCTTTTACTATGCCAGAATATCAACCATCCTGGGCCCACTGGGCAGAGCCCTAGGTGTAGACAAGCCAGTCTCCTGTCTGCCACCCACCTATCCGCTGGACACCACAGCCACACCTGCAACACCTCAAGGGGCATGATTGGAGTGTAAAGTTCTTAGAATTCTATGATCCCTTTTATGAGGTATGGATTATCTTCTTCTACCCTTGCATTTTCGTAAACCAGTCACCCCAGCTGAGTACAATATGTTTGCCTCAGTTTTTAGAATTCAGCTCTAAGTGATCAAAAGGAAGCAATTTAAAGAATTTGAAGCTGTGCCTAAATTATTGGAATACAGTAAAAAGAGGCTGCAACATACAAATTTATGAGACTTTAATATGAAAATATTAATATTTATATAATTTACAAAACACCTCAAATGTTGATCCAAAAGGGACAAAAAATGAAACCCACAGTTACTCCAATGAAGATTGTAGAAGAAAGGTTAGATCCTAATAGCTACCAAGCTAACCCTATCAACAAAACCGATTTTCTTAGTTTCTAAACCATTGTTTGAGTTTGGTTTATTTGCAATCTTTTGTCTGTTTTTTTTTTAAATTTGGGGGTTTTGGGGTTATATTCAGCGGGGATAACTCAGGGATTTTTTTCTGGTAATCCTTGGTGGACTATATGTTGTGGAGACAATCAAACCTGAATCAGTTGGGTCCAAGGCAAACTCTTGCGGCATGAAATTATACATTATTGTTGCTTTGATTTGCATCTCCATGATGAATAATCATGAAGAGCACTTTTTCACATGCCTTTTGGCCATTCAAATTTCTTCTTTTTTGAAGTTTCCCATTCATTTCTTCTCCCCATTTTTTGATGGAGTTGGCTGATTTCTTCTTGTAAGTTCTACCAGTGCCTGATAGATCCTGGATATAAACCCCTTATCAGATGGGTATTGAGTGACTATTCTTTCCCAGTATGGTCTGTCTCTGTATTTTGGTCACTGTTTCTTTTGAGGTGCAGAAGCTTTTCAGTTTTATATAATCCCTTGTGTTTATCTTTGCTTCCATTTGATTTGGCACCTTTAGATTTGATGTCGCAAAGAGATTTTCCTATGTTTCCTTCTATCTACCTTATAGATTTATGACTGATGTTGAGACAGATTCATTTTGATTGATTTTTCTGCATGGCATTAGAAGAAGTTCTGGAACAATATATGACTGAAACCCAATCATGAACATCTTTGTAATTGTATACTGCATGGCAGTATAATAATTTTTTTACAGAAAGGCAAACCCTTAGCCCCCTCTTAGTACTCCCTGGCTCATTGTTAAGAGTTAGGACTTAGAAAACTTCTCATATATTATGAGGCCTAAAGAATGCTGCTTAAACCAATGGATAAATATTCTGTTGACAGTTTTTGTTATACCTTATTGTAAACAGAAGAAAACTGGAGGCAGAAGAAGCAACTGTATCTGGAGAGCATGAATCTATGGCCTCCATAGTTTCTAAAGACACACTTCTCCATATTTCTTCTAAATGAACTGGAATTGGTTATTGGGTTATCTTAAAATCTGCTATTGGTTATCTTAAAATGGATGTAGGGCTGCTGTCAGGGATTTCAAAAACTTGATTTAAAGTGTGAAATGAAAGTTTCTGGTGGAATTATTCAGGCACCATAATCCCTGCAATATCTTTCATCTTTTTGCCATGCCTGTACAATAAAACCCTTTGAATTTTCATTGATCTTCCAATCACTTTTAACTTAGGTAGACAGGAATTGATTATAAACTGAGCCAAGTACTGTGACTTTCTAATTACAGAGGTGCCAACAGATCTATATTTTATTTCTTCTATTAAACTAAAAGTCAGCAGATAAACTGTCTGCTTAGATACTAGGTCACAGTTAAACACAATTGTCCTCCTTTTTCAGACTCTGTTTCTTGTAACAAATATTCCCTGATGTGGACATTTGACTTACTGGCAGAGACAAAATGTTGATATAAAATATAGATGTCAAATGCCTCAGAAGGGTTATGAACTCTCACAGAGAAAACAAAAAAAATAAACATAGATCTGCAAAACGCAATCTGTATATAATCGAAAAACATTTAGTAGCAGTTTTTGCTCCCTAACTCTACTTCCAATTCTTCAGTCAAAGTTTAAGCTGGTAATATGTTTATACACCTGATGTCAAGTTTTCAAACCCCTAATATGACTTTTGTTCATTATTGGTTTGTGTATATCATTTTTAAAGCTTTTGAATGGTGCCTGGAAATTTTAACCATACTCAAAATAGCCTCTATTCAAAATAACTTCTATTCAAAATAGCATGGATTTCCCTGAAGTATATCCAAACTGGTTGACTTCTTTCTGCATGTTTATGTGAACAAATATATTTGATTTACTAGATCATTTGTAGCTGGTCTCTGTCAGCCTGCCCTTTTTATTTGCTTAGATAGAATTTTGATTCTAAGCTCTTCCGCTATTTCAGTTGATCCACTGAAAGTTCCCACAAATTGAAAAAAAATTAGACAATATTCTTATTCAGCTTTTACATGGGAAAAGCTCTGATGCAGATAAAAGTATGTAAAGTCCTGAGGTTTAAAAATAGTACAAGGATTAGAGGATGTGCACAATATGATGCTCTAAATATGCCTAGTATTGTGCTGGTGGACCTAAATATGCCTAGTATTGTTAGCTGGTGGGATAACAGTGGGGTTAGCCCAGTAGTGTCCGAACACCCTTTGTTCATAGGTGTTCACAGATGCTACCTGGTTGGTCCAATACCCCCTGGGCATGATGCTCAGGGGCCACACCCAGGAGTAACACAAGCAAACACAAACACAAACACACACAATCTTAATGGCGGTTAAAGGTAATCAGCAATGCAGAGAAGGGCATCATTGTTCAAGTTTAGCATAATTCCTACTATATCCTACTTTCTGCATAGAATTGCCAATCTTAATTTACAATGTACTTACTACAAAACCAAAAGTAACAATAAATGTGAGAAGAGTTTGTATAGGACCATTCTATGCCACTCTTCTTCCCTTGACTTCAGACCCTATAAAATAGCTTTGTGGTAAAGCAAACAAATAATAGAGGAAAATACTATTGCTCCAGCTTTATCACTTTGAAAATATTTAGGTTAAAATTTCAGAAAACTTATATTTAATTTAAATAGAGATGGGCTGGAGGTAAGAGATAGGTATCTTGTGATAACCCATATAATTAAGGAAAGTTGGGCAGTATTTAATGATGAAGCCCAAAATATTACTAGTGATTTAAGGTCATGATTTCTTCTTTGTTTGTGGGACCACATCTAGCAGCACTTAAGGCTTATTGCTGTCTTTGACCTCAGCGGTCATTACTGGTATGCCTGGGAGACCATATAGGGTTCATGTATTGAATCTGGGTCCACCATTTGCAAGCCAAGTACCTACCCACTGTGCAATCTCTCCAAACACAACATTTTAAGAAAAAATAAATAAGGCAAAACTAAAAAGTTTGCCGAACACAGAACAGCACAAACTAACTCTGAAAGCCCTAGTTCTATGGATATAATGAAGACAGATTACTCTAATAGTGCTGAATTAGAAATGCTATAACCTGGGTAAATAATTGTGTAGGTTAAACTATAAGCAAAAACAGTCTCTCCATCCAAAGAGCTTCCTAAAAAGTATTTTCCAAGAAAAGGCACTTGAGTCTCTGGCTTTCTACAGGTTTTATTTGACAAGTCAAGATAATGAAAACAATAAGTGCTGTTTCACTACTGACGCAGAGCTCCTGATTTTCTATAACCTCAGTGCATCAGCTTTAATCTATATGGAACCAGGGAGCAGGATCTTTGTTTTCACTTTTTTTTTTTTTTTTTGCTTTTTTGGGTCACACCCGGCAATGCTCAGGGGTTACTCCTGGCTCTGCACTCAGGAATTACTCCTGGCGGTGCTCGGGGACCATATGGGATGCCGGGATTGAACCCTGGCCGGCATGAGCCGGCTGCGGCAAGGCAAACGCCCTACCCGCTGGGCTATCGCCTCCGGCCCCTTTGTTTTCACTTTGTATCCAGTTTTCTCACTTGAACTTGCTTGTTTCTGTAAAACCATCATAAAATACTGTATGTCTAAAATAAAATCCTATATCTAAACATCCAGTGCATTTTTAATACTAGCTATGTAAAAATGTCATATAAATTTTCAAATAGGTATCAGTGTAGACATAATTAAATACATTAATTAATATTCATACAAATTCTAGAAGCAATTACTTTCCATTCTCATACATACATGATCAAAATAAAAAGCAGCATTGCCTAAACATTAAATAATCGTGTTATTGTTTATTCCTATAAGATAATATCTATTCTTATAATAGAATTAGAGTCACTAAATTCATGAGTTGATCTCTACTAAAATATCTCACTTGCTGTGTGTGTGTCTAACATATAGCAGTCATTCTAAAATTGTGAAAGGAATAAAACGTGCTTTTCTTATTCAATAACCCTTAAAAAATTTGTTTGTAGTCATTATTATGGACTGGATGTTCCCAGAAGCCATTTGGTGAAGCTCCAGCTACAAATATAATTGCCATCAAATACCATAGGGGTATCTTTAGGAGGTAAGGAAGATTGAAGATATCATTGTAGGATCTCTGTCTCTCTCTGCCTCTCTATCTCTCTGTCTCTCCCTCTGTCTCTGTCTGTCTCTCTCTCTGTCTCTCTGTCTCTGACCATCTCTCTGGGCACAGTGACAGGTGCTACTGGTAATTCCCCAAGAATGGACCCTTTTCAGAAATCTGAGCACTCAGTGCCAACACTCCTATTTGGGTTAGAAATGTACCCTGTACTATGACTTCAAAGCTTAGCACGGACAGAGGAAGGGACTCTATCCACAACTTATGTCTGACAAGATGGCCAGATTAGAGCCCGACCAAGACATCCGATTTAGGTGCTTTGATTGCTGCTTTACAGGGTCCCGCTGCAGTCCTCAAGAATGAGGACCCCTACTTCCACCACATTCCTGCCCGTGTTCTTCCTTGGTCTCAATTCCCAACATAGACATAATCCCCACCTCCTCCAGCTCACAGGGACTAACAGTCTCACTCTCCTTATCCTACCAGCACTCTAGGCTATGACCTTCTATAATGCAATTGCTTAAGTGGTGAGAGGTCTTCCACTGAGAAGCCGATAATGAGTTGTATGTGATATGTAATTGATTTCTTAAGGATTTTTAATTTCCATTTCTACAGAAATGGAAATGGCTATATTTTAGCAGATAGGTATCAAGCCAAACAAATAACAATAAGCATATTCTTTCAAGAAAATTTGTGCTAGTACTCCACAAAACTATTTTTATAGATTAGAAAACTAATGTGAATAAGATTAACTAACATATACTATGACTAACATTAAGTCACTTTTGAAAGAACATTATTAATTCAAGAGAAGCTGTTAGAGTAATATTTTTCAAATTGCAAACACTCTATCATACATAAGTGCACAAGAGAACGGTAGTTCATGTTCATTTATTGCATTTATTGAAAAATAGTATGTAAATGCAAATTTAAATGAAAATATTAGTTACAGTCCAGGAAATTAAAAGAGTAAGCAAAATCATGGAAATCACAACCTGTATAAAAAAATCTTTAACCTAGTAATCACACACAGCGGGTTTTCCAAGAGGTGTAAAGTTTACCAGAATGTTCTCCAATAGTGAGTGTGCACACTATCAAATCCACTAGCCAACATTTTCTGAAAATTCACAGGAGAGAAGAGAAAAAAGAAATAGTGAGGGAAAAGTGTGTTAAATAAAGATATTTAAAGAAGCACTTACTAAATTGCTTCTTTACTTGAGCCTTTGTGTATGACACAGCAAAATGAAGAGGTACTAGGGCACCAGTGCAAGAAATTTAAGTGAATGCACATGTTTATCTTATTGCCTAGCACTGCATGTTCAAATTCCAAAAAATTTACTTTAACTATGGTTTGCTGCAGGTTGATTTAAGGTTGACCTTGCAACCACTAGGTGTTGCAGGTGTGGCTGTGGTGCCTGGCTTAGTAGGCAGGTGGCAAACAGGAGACTGGCTTGCCTACACCCAGGACTCTGACCGTGGACCTTGGATGATTGATGGTCTGGCAAAGAAAAAGACTGGGCCCCCTAGGGTGAATGCAGAGCAACGGCAGAGCCTGACTAGCGACCAATGGGCCATTCAATATGCCAAAACCAGTAACATTAGTGGACCTCATTCCCAATGAATGGAGATGTTACTGGTGCCCACTTGAGCAAATCAATGAACAACGGGATGACAAGTAACAAGTGACAACTATGGCTTACTGCACATGTGTCAGCATTCTGGTATATAATTTAATTTATGGAAATAGAGGATAGTCACATATTCAACACCCTACCTTCCACAAACACATGTAAATTCCTGAGATATACATGTTTAAATTAAGAAAAATTGCATACCTCCAATTCATAGTCAGAAATTATAGTAACTGGTTTCATGTTATTGTCTCAGCAAACATCTAAAATCACAAGTAGATTTTTCTCTCAATTCATTCGAGCCCAAAGAGAATTAGCTGATGCTTGCTCATTTTCCTTTACTACACTTAAATTTAAAGGTACATAATCAGAACTATGCAACATGAACAGCCCTAACGCAAACTTCAAAATGCCCTGCCAAACACAACCAAACTGTATGTTTACTTGAAATATACCACCAATAAGAGTTCTACCATTACTTCAATTAACTAGATGTGATGAGCTGAAATTTTGAGAGATATTTACTTAATCAAAAGGCATTTTACAAATAGGTAGGAACTCAGGTTTCACTGGATCTGTTTAATCTTGAGATCTATTTCAAATCAGAATAACATTTGTCCTAGATTTTATTTTGTTCTCACTGTACCATAGAAATACCTCTACACTTACATGCATGCATATGGAGTCATTAGTTCATCTCAACTCCAAAGTCATCCCATATCTGTACTTCAGGGTTTAAAGAGGAACTAAATTCTGCACTGTTAGTCTGCACCAGATTTTCTTTAGTATAAGCCAAGCATGCCCTAATCTACTTACAGATTATCCCAGAAGAACAATTATTATGTTCAAACACCTGTGGTGTGGGCTAGACAGGAAAAAGAGAGCACTTGGAAGTATAAATGGGCTCTAGGTAGAAAGAGTCAACTACATGGGGTGAGCTGAAATCCAAATCAGTCGGAATAATGCAGACAACAGATGGTAATGCAAGTAAACATTTGGCCTCCTGACTGCTCAACACAATGTAATGAAGGTGCCTCTACAGGCAATGCTTTGAAACTCAGCAGAGCAAATGATAAATCTGTCACTGAGTTATGTCCCAGCTACAGAGCCGGTGTTCAGGAGAAATTATCCAACCTCAGACAAATTCTTTTTCTAGTTGGATGACAAAAAGTACTTGGGTATTTGGGCATCTGTGAGTGAGAGAAAGTGGAGGAAGAGGAGGAGGAGGAGCATGAGAAGATGGAGGAGAAGGTAAAATTCGAGGACGAGGAGGAGGAGGAAGAGAGTAGGAGGAGGAGAAAGGGGGAGAGAGAGAAAGACAGAGAGAGAGGGAGAGAGAACAGAAACAAAGAGACTATGTAAAAGTGAGGACAAATTTGCAATAGGGAAATAGTTTATTAGGAAAATTAATATGTTCTTTCTTAAGTCACTTGGTTGAGATTTTAAAACTCTTTCTTTTTTGCATATTTTATTTTTAATTTTATTTGAGGCACTGTGATTTACAATAGTCTTTTTACTCATTTTGGTTTTTGGTGGGAACAGTTGAGGCTCTAAAGGTTGTGCTCGGGTCTCTGTGCTCAGGGATCACCCTTTGCAGTGCTCAGGTGACCACAGCACAAATTACAAATGATCAACTAGAGTAAACTGAGAAAAGGTAATACCTGTTGTCCTTAGTGTCTCTTTAGCCTTTGTTGATGATGGGGTCTAACAAAACACTTCAACACCACACCCTCCACCGGAGGGTCTTCTATCTCCACCATCGCCTCAGTGATCCCACCCACAGTCATGTACCCTCCTAGTCCACTCAGTTCTCCAGATTCTGTTGCCTATTCTGTTGCCTTTGACCATTTGCATCTTAAAACCCTATTAGCTAAGGTTAGGCTTGATTCTGGAGTCTAGAACAAGGCATGGGAGATTTATCAATAGAGTATCTTCAGTTCTTATCACTGAAATTCAGGAACTAAGGAGCAGGTAGAAAATAAAATAAGTTCATGGCTTTGTAGGACCAAAATACAATCATGAGCAACTTTGTAACTGTGTATCTTCAGGTGGTTCAATAAATAAAATAAAATGAGTTTAGGGACAAGTTCATGGTTCCTTACTAATTACTTGATTTTAGCATTAATGCTTAGAACTCACCCCAATTGTTGAATTTTTCACAGGTCTGAGTACTTAATACTAGAAAAGATTTCAATTGAAATCCTATAGTTGATCAACTGGAGAGTTGGACTGAAAATGTGAAAGTGAATTGAAATATGTGAAAATGAAAATAGAAGCTATCATATAACTAAGAAACTACCATTCTGCCTGTTTTTTCTAAAAGTTTTAATGATTGCTTAGATTCTAATTGACTCCATCATAATCCATACACATACTTAAAAGAAGAGAAAATCAAATTTAATTATTTAAATAATTTGTTATTGATATGTGTGGCATTAATATTTTTTGCATTGTTCTCAGACAATTCAAATTTCAAGATCTTTCCTTTCAGAATTGTTTTTCCTAGGTATTTCCTATTTCCTAACATGGCTCAAAAAAGGTGGCTATAATTCATTAGCTGTATGCTGGTCTCTGGTTTCTGTCTTCTCTATCTGTCTTGATTTTGTGTGGTACTACAGCTCCTAGAAACAAAGTTAACCCAAGTCCATGGGTTTCATCTCTCCATTTTCCATCATTATACAATAGGATTCTTGGGTATAACCTTCCTGTGTTTCTCAGTTAAGATTCATAGTTAGAAATTCCACCTTCAGGGTTCCCCAAGCCCTCAAATAGTTAGCCTCATAGTAAAAAGAAATCTGTCACCTCAGATAAATCCTGCTCCTCTGTAAGCATCACTAAGAATTTTAGATTGATTGTCTAATAAGTCTTGCCTGAGGAAAGAGGTTCTGTTCCTGGTTATTCCCTGGAATACAAGTCTTTGCACCGCCTTAATCTGCTCTGCATAGTCAATGTAGGCCTCCTCTATGCAGCAGAAGTGATAATCAATACTTGTTTTCATCTATTTTTTTTTTACTCTCTCTTTTTATCTCTGTCACTCATCCTTATATTTTCTCCAGTATTTTTAGGCAGACTTTACCACAATGGTAAGTTTTGGAACTTATGAAAAGAATGTAAATACAAAGATGGGACCACCCCCCCGTTTGTTTCAATCTTTATAAAAATGAAATCGAAACTTTAGTAAACTTCATTTTTAAACACCACATACTATGGTTTTATTTTACAATTGTGTAGTGTTACTACTAATATGTACAACTAATATCCCAGACTTATTTCTATTTGTTCAAAGGGAGAGAAATGAAAATTTAAATGACAATTGCTATTTCATAGTCGGTTTTCTGTTACTTGTCATTGGAAAGAAGTGATGATCATACTCTCAGAATTTTATTTTTTCTATATACCTTCTTAATAATTCATATATGAGAGTCTCTCTGTGAAGTCTTTAATAACACAATTATCACTGCATGCAGATGCACACACACAAACAGAAACACAGAGCCTGATCCTATTTTTCCACAATACCACAGAGATATGAATAGTTTGCTTTTACTTTATCATATTTATCTTATTTGTGTTTATCATATATATTAAAATTATCAAGAACTTGTCTCACTGTCCAACGAAACTGTAGACTGCTAAATAGTTTAGTCAAGAGTCATTCAACTTAGTATGAGTATCTGTGGAGGACTTTAGAAATTTTGCAGTACACGCTTCCTCGGCTGAATTTTTTTTCATTTCTTATTTCAGCGTTTGCTAACCTTTTCTTTTTATGGCTCAAACTTCTTGAGAGTTGTTTCCACATTTCTCTCATAAATAGCAATTCACTTTGGCTAGAATCTCAAGTGAGGAATTGGACAAAGGCAGCCTGCAGAAGGCCAAGCGCATGCGCAATCTACCTCCCTCCCGGAGAGGTCCCCACAACCGAACTAGGATGAGAATCACTGTTCTAAATAGCTCACAAAAGAGTTTTCTTTGAAATAGTGACTCTGAAGCAATAAGATTAATAAATCCCAATGTTATGTCTCACAGTTTCCCTAGTTGAATTCTAGTCACACTGATAACCTTCACTTACATTTCTACGGACTTCCAAATTACAAAAAAAAAATACAACCTAATGCTTTCTTTTTCTTAAAATACACATTTATACAACGCGTAATTTAACTTGTTATACCACTAACAGTATTGACAGTCCTTCTTCGATTTCCCTTCCACTATCTACTCTGTATAATCAGCTGTCAAATTCTAGCTCAATCCTGTTTTTAAATCCCTCATACAGTCATTAAATCCTCTCCAGTTCCACGACAAATGTCTGGGCTGAGACCAATTCATTACCTGAATTTTTAGGTTCCTTCATTGCTTCCAGTTTTTTCTTACTCTATGAGTGGTGTGATCGGGTGAGATTACTACAGTGATTGTAAATTTTATCACAGAACTTTCTTTTTTTTTAATTTTTTTATTTTTACAATTACAAAGATATACAATTAAAAAGTTCATATTTGAGTTTTGGATATACAGTGTTCCAGCACCCGTCCCTCCACAAGTGCCCATCTCCCACCACCAACGTCCCCAGTGCCCCTCCCCACCCCCCAGCCTTCCTCCATGGCAGGTTCTTTATTTCTTTCCCTTTCTCTCTTTCTGTTTTCTTCCCCTCCAGACTATGGATTACAAACATACATTGAAGGGTTGTCATGTGTATCCTTTTGCCTCTATTTAATGCTCAGTTCTAGGTTGGCATTAGTACCCTCGACAATTGTTAGCACACTGTCCCATTTTCTGTCTTACCTAGCCTCTGACTACCACATGTTTGTGATAATTTCCACCTTTGACAAGACCTCCTGATATATGTTTCACTTGACCTTGGATATTGGTATTATAATATGTACATATATATATTTATATTATGCAAATAAATGCAGTCATTCTGTATCTGTCTCTCTCCTTCTGGCTAATTTCGCTCAACATAATCTTCTCCATGTCCATCCATTTATAGGCAAATCTTATAACTTCATTTTTTCCTAACAGCTGCATAGTATTCCATTTCCATAGTGTAGATGTACCAAAGCTTTTTATCCAGTCATCGATTTTCGGGCACTCTGTTTGCTTCCAGATTCTGTTTTGCTTCCCACATTGTGAATAATGCTGCTATGAACATAAGAGTAGGGATGGTGTTTCCGCTGCGTATTTTTGGTTTCCCAGAGTAGATTCCCAGGGAGTGGTATGGCTGGGTCAAATGGGAGTTCAATTTGGAGGAATGTCCATATTGTTTTCCAGAAAGGCTGTACCAGCTGGCATTCCCAACAACAATGGATGAGTGTCCCCTTTTCCCCCACATCCATGCCAGCACTTGTTGTTCTTGCTCTTTTGAATATGTGCCAGCCTCTGTGGTGTAAAGTGGTATCTCATTGTTGTTTTGATTCACATCTCTCTGATGATTAGTGATGATGAGCATTTTTTCATATGTTTTTTGGCCATTCGAATTTCTTCTTTTTGGAAACTTCTGTTCATTTCTTCTCCCCATTTTTTGATGGGGTTGGCTGTTTTTTTCTTGTGGAGTGCTACCAGTGCCTGATATATCCTGGATATTAACCCCTTATCAGATGGGTATTGGGTGAATATTCTTTCCATTCTGTGGACTGCTTTTGTATCTTAGTCACTGTTTCTTTTGAGGTGCAGAAGCTTTTTTTAGTTTCATGTAGTCCCATATGTTTATCTTTTCTTCTACTTGCTTTGTTAGTGATGTTTCACCTTTGAAGATGCCTTTAGCTTCAATGTCGTGGAGGGTTTTTCCTATATTTTCTTCAATGTACTTTATGGATTCAAGTCTGATATTGAGATCTTTAATCCATTTTGATCTTATTTTTTGTACATGGTGTTAAACACAGGTCCAAATTCATTTTTTTACATGTCGCTGCCCAGTTTTCCCAACACCACTTGTTGAAGAGGCTTTCCCTTACTCCATTTTAGACTCTTTGCAACTTTATCAAAGATTAAATGATCATGTGTTTGAGGTTCGATGTCAGGATACTCAATTCTATTCCATAGGTCCACAGGTCTGTTTTTATTCCAATACCTTGCTGTTTTAGTTACTACTGCCTTGTAGTACAGTTTGAAGTTGGGAAAGGTGATACTACCAATCTTCTTTTTCCCGAGGATTGCTTTAGCTATCTTTGGGGGGTTTTTTAGATGTCTTGAGAAAAACTTAGAAAAGAAATATTTTTTAAGGTCTTTCTGACTCTAATTCAAGTGTTACTTCAGTCCTGGTGCATAAAGAGAATGTCTATATCAATTCATAAATATCACATAAATTTGTCTAGATCAATGGTCTATCATTGTTGGAAAATATACTCTACATAGGCACTCTGGAATCACCCTAAGAAATTATGGTAAATGCCAATAATATACCATATCCATGGTGTTTTGGAGGATGTTAGCCCCAAGTCATAATATGTTCAGATTACGAAGGTTGGGCCTTAACAACTCTTGTCAGACTTCTTACAACTAAACGACCTAAAACTCATTGATCTAAAATAGATTGTTTAAATATATTTTCAATGACAATGCAAGCCTCTTGGGGCTTTATTCTTGAAATAAAATGAATTTTGATGGCCTAATAATTAATTACGTCTACCTTTTATTTTCTTTATTTTTTCCTCTTTTAACTTAGTCACATTATTTTCATCTACTCCACCTCCCACACATTGTTTCTCTTTACATTCTTTTTTTGTAAATGACTCATCTACCCAAAATTGACTCTTTTTATAACTAGAATTTTGACATAAAATGGAGCATTGTTCTTATCCTTCAAAAAGATTTTCCTTTGCTTGAGTTTTCTGTTTAAATGTAAATTAGCAACAGCAACTAAACTTAGAATAGCATTAATCAGTAAATTTCATGCTAAATGAGAGATTTTACTTTTTCCTCAAATTTGATGGAGGCAATGTGATTTACTATACTGTTGGTAACATAGTTTCATGCATACAGTGTTCTAACACTATACCCAGTGTTCTAACATACAACCACCAGATCACCAGCAATTCTCACTACTACTGTCCCAAGGTCTTCTCCATCCATTTTCACTCCTGTTGAAAATCTCAGTTTTGTAGACTGACCTATAGGTTCTTGTGCCTTCGGCCATTTCTATTCCGTTCTATGTTCATTTATATCCCACATGAGAAAAGTCATTCTCTGCTTGTCCCCCTGCTTTTGAATGAATTTACTCAATATTATGGGCTCTAACCTACTATTGTCCTATAGTATTAAATTGCATGATTTTTATCTTTTTTTATAGATGAGTAGTACTCCATTGTTTATAAACACATTTCTTCATCCACTTAACTGTTTTTAGACACTGGGTTGTTTCCAGGTTCTGGCTATTTG
Source organism: Cryptotis parvus (assembly GCA_021461705.1). NCBI lineage: Eukaryota > Metazoa > Chordata > Mammalia > Eulipotyphla > Soricidae > Cryptotis > Cryptotis parvus. The sequence goes on from JAJIBD010024752.1 coordinate 81,256, forward strand.
AGTAGTGTTAAAATAAACATAGGGACACAAACGTCTTTAAAGTAGTGTTTTGTAATCAAACAAAACGCTTCAGATAGGTAGCTAAGGGGATCCTTTGATAATGAATTGTTCAGGAAATAATGAAACCAAGAAGCTATCCAGTTGCCAGTTCTGGAGTTGCAGAGAAGCAGGAAAGCCATACTTCTTTGAGATCAAACATAGATCTCTTTGGAGATGGAAAAAATGAAGCCATACCCAGAATTAGAAATTAAGGTACCAACTAGACAAGGTTGGACCCCATCCGAAGAAGAGATGCTTCAGAAGAAACTGCAGGTTGTGATAAGAATATGAAAAGATCATCAAGAGTCCAAGTTTCTTCCCATTGAATATGCCCCATCAACATACCTAGAGAGCCCGTCTTGGGGGGCACTTTGAGAAGAACACCACTGTCTGATCAACTTTGATTTTTTTTTGGGGGCTCACACCTGGCGGTGTTCAGGGGTTACTCCTGGCTCTGCACTCAGGAATTACTCCTTGCCATGCTCAGGGGACCATAAGGGAAACCGGGCAACAAACCTGGGTCGGCCGCATGCAAGGCAAACACCCTACCCTCCGGACTATCTCTCTGGCCCTCAAGCCAACTTTGTAAACAGAAGCTCAGCACATCTTCCAACTTGGGGGTCACCCACCTCTGAGACTTGTAAGATCAGTATCTCAACTTAAGAGATGGACTTAGCATTTTACATTCTGGAGAGAGCCACAGTCTATCCTAGGCACATCTCTCTCTCTCTCTCTCTCTCTCTCTCTCTCTCTCTCTCTGTCTCTCTCTTTCTATTTGTGTTTCTGTCTTTATCTCTGTCTCTATCTCTCTGTATCTCCCCCCTTATATTTCTCTAAATAAAACTATGTTACTCATTTATTTGCTTCATTCTAGAACTTTTTTCAAAAGGAAAGTTAGAAATTTGAAAACCCCAAGTAGATGTTGACATATTTTTTTTCTTGCACAGAACAATTCCTTACTCCAGCTTGAGTAAGGACGTTAAATAGGTAGGGCAGGAAGTGGTAGGAAACTTTTAGTTAAGGTTTCTTCCCTTGCACCCCATTTCATAGGTCACCTACAGCATTTTCATTTTTCATCTGTGGAGTGGTGTGTATTATTATACTTTACTTAAAATTCAGACAGATACAGAGACAGATACAGAATGACTGCATGTATCTGCATAACATAAATATATATGTACATATTATGATACCAATATCCAAGGTCAAGTGAAACATATATCGGGAGGTCTTGTCAAAGGTGGAAATTATCACAAGCATGTGGGAGTCAGAGGCTAGGTGAAGACAGAAAATGGAACAATGTGCTAACAATTGTCGAGGGTACTAATGCCAACCTAGAACTGAGCATTAAATAGAGGCAAAAGATACACATGACAACCCTTTAATGTATGTTCTGTAATCCATAGTCTGGAGGGAAAGGAAAAGAGAAAGAGAGAGAAATGGAAAGAGATAAAGAACCTACCATGGAGGAGGGCTGGGGGAGAGGGGAGGGAACCGGGGACGTTGGTGGTGGGAGATGGGCACCGGTGGCGGGATGGGTGCTGGAACACTGTATGACCAAAACCCAAATATGAACTTTTTTAATTGTATATCTTTGTAATTGTAAAAATAAAAAAAAAATTATTAAAAAAAATAAAATGAAAAAACCACAAAAAATAATAAAATAAAATTCAAAACCATCTAAAACAGTGAAGCAGCATACATTAGAGTATACATTAGAGTATAGTTTTTAACTGTTTTTTTATATTGTTTTGGAGATACCAGAGCTGAGCCTAACGGTGTTCAGGACTTTCCCCTAACCCTCAGGAATCACTATTGGCAGTGCTCTCCACACCATATATGACCTTAGGGGAATAAAACATGTTGATGCATAAAAAGCAAGTGCCTTAAACTTTGTACTACCTCTAATTGTGTGAAGCAATATTAACATTTTGTTATTGGTCAAATAGAAAGCCTCAGACTTTTTTTTAAGTCATTTTACTCAGTGAAAATAGGTATACTAGCATATTTATATAGGAACTCATAAATTAATTTTAATATTTCAATGATCCCACTAAATTTTATTTAAAATGATATGCCTATTTACGTAAGATTTATATTTTAGAAAGAAAATACATAGATTTCAAGTGACTTTTATGTTATTAGTATTGATATCTATAACACAAGGTATATTTTGGAAATAACAATCATATTTTATCGCATAAGATTCTTTTTAATTTGCATTTGTGTATCCTTTCTGCAATTATCTTAACCTGTATCTTTATAAAAACCATTATCTTAAGTAATTCTAGGAAAATAACAAAATTTCCATGTTAAGGTCTAAATAAGTTTGGATAGATCATTGTTTAAACTCACTTATACTAAGAAAATAGTAATAAAAACTTTGCTGTATATAAACTTGTAAGACTTATTTTTGAAAATCATGCAAATGACTCAATGAGATTTTAATGGTTCTAACTGTAAATTGTTAATAACTTTCTAAGTTAAGCAATTTAATGTGATGTTTTTGGTTCTAGTAGGTATATGTTAGCTCTTTCAGGCATATCTACCTTTGTAGAATTTGTCTGGCATATTGCCTAGTTGGTTTATACTAAGTCAAAGTTATCAGAACTGCATTATTTTTCTAATCAGGCATCATCCTAACATTGTAAATGGCTTTTTATTTATTATCACATTTTTGGATTATATCTTGTTACCTTCCCTGCACTTATAATTATCTCAAGAAGACACAACTTAAAATATTTTCACAAGATGTATGCTTTAAATAAAGAAACACAGGCCATAAAATCATAATGCCATGGAATAGTATTATTAAACAATTTTCCAAAATGGTTTTATTTATTTCCAAGCATCCATTGATACATGTACAGACATGCCAACAGTTTGAACAGATCAAAAATATAGATGTGCCTTTGTATGTGCTTACTTTCTTCCTCAGAATCATAATTACACTTTGTCCTTTTTATTATAAACTATAATTCTGATGGTTATTTACGACACTAAGCTGCAATTCAATGACATACAGTGACACTCCTAAATAGTGAGGGGTTTTTGCTCTCCATATCCAAAATTCAAAACCTAAATACAATTGAGAATGAAATGCTTCTTAGGGGAGACTCGGTGAACTGCGTTGTACAGGTTACCCAGATCTGGTGACATTAGTGCTCTAAGTGGACTGTGTGTTTCTGTTTGAGTCTCATGGTACCTGTGGCTACCAAAGTGATCTCTGGCACTTCTGAGGCAGGGGAGGCTTGTGGTGGTAGAGATCAAACTTAGCTCCTCCTAAACTTGGTTCTTTGTGTCTCTGAACTCTGAGCTATCTGCCTTACCCCACAGTTACATCTTAATGTTTCATCTCATCTTCTATCACTTTCTTTTACCTGCCTCACCCTCCCAGGGAATGTATCTAAAAGTCTTAAGAGTAACTTAAGGAAATCCAGAGAACCAAACTCATTTCAATTAGAAAATTTAATTGTGTTTATTTAGGTATTTTTATACAGAGAATTAAGCTGTTATAAGACACTGCTTTTCATAATTGTTTTATCAGGGCTGATTACAGATATGAAATAACAATTATGTCTATACCAAGCATCATTTGGAAATATAACAGATTTGAAGGGGTACAGAGAAAATGACAGATTAATTTTTATATGCCAAATGAATGTCGGGCAGGTGGTGGATGTGGGTGTTTGGTCATTTGTCCTGGATGATAAAATAAATCAGTCCCAACCCAAACACAGGTTGACCATTGTCTGCACATTGCAAAGAAGAATTTATCAAAAACAAGCAGTAAAGTAAAAGTTTTAACAAGGGAATATGAGAAAGGAGAGAAAGAAAGGCAAGGTGCAGTGTCTCCAGAGGAGAGGGTAGGTGCACAAGTCAAGTGATATCCTGGGGAAGGTGCAGTGTCTCCAGAGGAGAGGGTAGATGCACAAGTCAACTGATATCCTTGGGAAGGTGCAGTGTCTCCAGAGGAGAGGGTAGGTGCACAAGTCAAGTGATATCCTGGGGAAGGTGCAGTGTCTCCAGAGGAGAGGGTAGGCGCACAAGTCAAGTGATATCCAGGGAAAGGTGCAGTGTCTCCAGAGGAGAGGGTAGGTGCACAAGTCAAGTGATATCCTGGGGAAGGTGCAGTGTCTCCAGAGGAGAGGGTAGGCACTATCACCACCCAGAAAGGGAATAAAGGCCACTCCGGGTGTGGCGGCCCAAGCTGCTTTGAGAAACTGGTTTTAGGGTTTCGTAAATGTATTTCTCAACTCACCGGAGGTTTGCTGCTAGCGAATTGTCAAAGACAATTTTTAGTTTCAGGGGTTTCTTTTTCCCCAGTCTTTTCAGAGCAGTTTCTGGCCTTGGGTGACTTAGGTCTAGGTCATGAGCTGGCTGCCGGGTTGTTTTTCAGATTTTCGGTTTTTTTTACCTCTTTACAGATTTCTTGGTTGTTTATGTTTTTTTTTTTTCTCTCCCTGAAATTTACTGCCAAGGGGCCCCAGACCTGACTGCCTATCTCTGATTGATTTTTCACCATCTTCTACTGGACAGGATCCATGCATTCTTTTGACTTATATAAAGGTAAGTGAAATACAGCTTTTACCACATCCACTGAACAAAATGGGGAAAATGTTGCTAGCTTTTCACTTTTGCTTTCCTTCTGTAACTTATCTGCACGGAGATGGATGCCAGGCACAGGTTTTCCATTGGTCTGTCATTTTGCTAACAGAAGGCTCTCCAAGTCTAGTCTACAGACTCCTGTACTACATTTTATTTTAGACATAAATAAATATGTAAGCTCTGACAATTTGCCTTTGCTTCCCATTTTATATCCACTTGTCAGGTAGATGGTAAGCAATGATAAATATTTGCAGATTTTTAACAAAAACCATGAAAAATGACAAGCATTTTATTTTTCCCTGGCTAAAAATATTTATTATGCAAAGCATTCAAACAATTTTACAGCCAAAAACTTAATTAATGAACACATTGACATAATATATCATTATTATTATTTTACACATGTCAAAGTAAACCCTCCATTAACTGATCATTCACTTTACTGAGTATCAATGATTTATAAATATAAATACATGCTGCCTGATGCCTGATGGTGGTTTAAGCTAACTCCTGCTTCTAAGAGCAACTAAAATTTTCCAATATTAATCAGATCTACTATAGTATCATTCATTCCTGATGAATGTAGATGTTCATCAGACCTAGGATTTTGAGTTCTTCTAAAGCTATGACTAACTGGAAGCGTAAGCTTATAGAAGCAATTCGGTTATTTCAAGATCAGAAATAATATCCCAGAATGAATGAGACCCAATTGGATCAACACATAAACATTATATGGTGTCTACTGGGACTGCAACATGGAAAGCACTTTCAAAAAATCTTTTAAATTGTGTTGACTGGATAGGGTAGGACACATATCAAAATAGTGAAGTGGGACAGTGCTCACCCTTGTTAGCTTCACTAATCAAGGTTGAAAATGCTTCTCCTATCCCGGTCGGTGACCCTCGCTAGGCCAGAGACCTATAAGCTCCAGTTGATCCAATAGCATGCGCATGCGGTGAAAAGTTAGTTGAGAAATTACTAGTTGAACTTGAGTCCTGGGTCATTTATAGCGAATGGCTTTATTTGTGCTTCTCCCTGTACTTGAATGTGTGCAAACATGCATGAACATGCCTGGCTGTACCTGAATGTCCTTGAGACTCAACCAAAAACAATCTTACTCTTTTTTAGTTCCTAAGACTCAAATGACCAAAGAACAATGCATTTTTATAAGATATGATTCTATAGGTATTCGAAGCAAGCCCTCCCAAACTTTTGGGTGGACTTGATGCTGGATGAAAATGCATGTTCTTAAATCTGCAATAAATAAGGATCTGACACTACAACCGCTCCTTTATGAGAAAGACACAGAGATGACCTAACATGGTCCAGTGAGGAAAACTTTGCCCTCTGACCTGGTCTATTTCACAGTTTTGATGCTCATGGTCTTCAGACAGAATCGCCTGCAGAGTCACATAGCCTGAAGCAAAAGGAAATTCAGATCACCAAATAAATGATTAAATACGGACTGCTTCATTATTTACAATTTAAATGATTTTTCTTTTTTTCTGAAAAATTTATAGTATGTTTTATTCTTAGCACTGCATTAAAATACTGTTTATCATGGTGCTGTGATTTTTAGGTGCCCTTGGAGTTTTCCAAAGGCAGTGGGTGCTTTCATACTCGCTAAAGTAACAACTGATCTCTAGTTGCTTGGGGTGAGGCTTAGACATCCATATTTTAAATATATTTTAATTCATTTTAATTGCAATTACATTGCATTGTAACATTACATATTTCAGATAAGCAACACCAAAAATCAACTTGTGTCTATACCGCATTAGTTCACTAAAAGTTCAGTGCAACTCCTGAGTTGCCCGTTTTCTCAGTTCCCACTTCCCTTGCTCCCCTTCTGTAACCACTAATCATACTTGCAGCTGTACGCTTTGTATTTTGTGTTACTTAACTCACTCCTTTATGAATCTATATATCACAAATGAGTGAAATTATATATTATCTCTTCATGATTTTTCAAATATGATTTTAGAACGTGATTCATGGACTCCTAAACCAGAAGTAACAAAATCACCAGCCCTCATTTACTTCATCCTCAACTGATCCTTCTGTGAATAAGAGAATTCTCATATAAAATCACAGTCATTTTGTATTGTTTTAAAATCAAATAAATACATATTTATTCATTTGAATAGATAGATTTATTTAGCAAATAGATTTATCTGAAGTCATATTGTCATTCTCATCTGTTCCTATACAGTTTCAGCAAGTAATATTTAAAATATCATCCTTAAAGATGTCACCAAAGTCTTTGTTTTTAAATAATTGCATGGTAAGATTTAAACGATCATTTTCATTTTGAAGTGCACATCAGAGTGATTCTCCAGAGTTAAAGTGGAATAAATCTTTGCCCCGAGTTGTGAGTGTAACACATGTATCAATTATACATAAACTACAACGTTTAGAAACTACATTGCTTATTTATGCAACAAAATTTATCAAATATTTATTAAATTTCTATTCCAAGGTGAGCTAATGAGCAAATATGTGTGTATGGGTTGTGTGTGTGCTGGTGTGTGGGTGGGTGTGGATGAGTATGCAGGAGGAAATAAGGAATAATTTAAGTTGTGACCTGGCATTGTGATTCTTGAATTATAAACTGCTGAGGAAATATGAAATATTTATTAGTTCAAAACCAATGAGATAGTCTAAAATTTCTAAGGCTTCATGGGAGCTCATTAATGCATGGAAAACTTGACTGTACAAATTCATTGTTATCAATGTATAAACTAGGGTGATATATACAAGTCATAAAGCTTAAATAGGAAACAAATGTGAAACACAAGGAAACACAATACAGACTTTAAGAATCTTTAAAGAGCGTCATATAGCATAGCTGGTGTGACAGGTTCTAAGGAAGATTACAGGCTAAAAGTGACTATGCTGAATAAAATATGAAATAAGAAGGCAGGGAATTAAATATCAATGCTTCACCTCTCACATTTTCCATTTAAAAAGAAATATCAAGATTTGCGAATGAATTGAACCAGAAATGCTCAGACACTTATTCTTGTCTTTGGGAAACGTTAAATTTACCCAAATCTCTAGGCAGTCCTAAGAAATCTATGAGCTGAAGAAATATTATTGCAGCAATGATTCATCCATTAACAAAACTAAATATTAAATCGCCTATAATTCATCTGCACAGGAAAATTTTAAGTGATAAAAGCACAGACTAGAAATAAAGTGATATACACTTAAGAAGATTTATTTTATCTATGACAAATATTTAGTGAATCCCTCTATTCTGAGAACTGTCAAATTGGATTCACAGATAGATCCTCAGTTTTTATTATTCCAAATTCCCTTTTTATAAATCAGACACCATCAAGTAAGAAAAGCTAATTCTTCTGAATCAGGTCATATTGATGGACAGAGAACAAAAGCATACTTGCTTTTCCCTCATTGGACATACACACAGTATGGTAATAACACATAGTCAATAGACCAGACTCTCTGTAATGTTCCTCTTACCAGAGTAACTATCATATATATTAAAGCATACATTTTCATAGTCTCTGTTATAAGATATTTCGTTCTTAAAGAGTATGGTCTTTAGGGTCAGAGAGAGTGTAGTGTATAAGGCAATTTCCTTGCAGACAGATAGTACAGGTTCAAATCCCCAGCACCACACATGGTCACCTGAGCCAGCCTAGAGTAATCCAGGAGCACAGAGCAAGGAATAAGTCTTGAGAACTGCCAGGTTTAATTAAAAAAAAAAAGACCAATATTATGTTTTATGAAGTATCAATCATTCAGGGGAGTAAAGAATAACATTTTACTTATATTGTCACTTAAACTTTGCCTTTTGGGAACAGTGTGCATTTTAAGATTCTTGTTTGCAAGTGATTAAATGTTGTGCTGCTTTTAGCTAATATAGACCTCTATTAGGCATTCTGTTTGGGACTGGTTAATTAGACTGTAGATGACCAAAAGAGTTTAGGTGCTTTCTCTATTCAGAGTCTTGCCATGTACCTTCTTACTTTATTTAACTATATTTTCATGTCTAAGAACATTAAATGGAAAACTGTACAAAGTATATGTCTTGAATCTGAAGTTAATGTATTATCTTTAGCATCTGCTCTCGCTAATGATTAACTGACAAGGCAATTTCTTAAGCACCTTAAAAGTCTCCACTGGGCAAAACAACAGTTTATTGAAGAAAGAAGGTAAAAACTGTCTCCTCTTTCTCTGTCTTGGACTCCCTGCTAGCAGAAGAAACTCACCTACAAAGGAAAACAGCACAAATAGATCACAAAGAGCTTTAGCTTTCCTATACAAGGGGAACTTTTATAAACTACCCACAGGTTCATAATAATATGTTTTTCCCCAAAATATATCATATTATTCTAGGGATAGATTTCATCTGAAAACAATCTAATGCTTAAAAGAAAACTGCAAGCGAGAGAAAGAAAAAAATAAGAAACAAAAACTATGGAAAGAGCCCTGGGAGATGAATTGGGTTTTAGAGCACGGGTCAAGCATGATTTAAACCCCGAGTTCAATCCAAGGCACTGTATAACCTCTGAAACCACCAGGTTTCAGGGCAAGCCTTAAGTAAGCATAAATAAAAGGGCCAGAGAGATAGCATAGTGGGTAAGGTGCTTGCCTTACATCTAGCTCACCCCAGGTTTGATTCTAGCAGTACGTCAATATATATGACACCTTGAGCCTCAGCAGGAGTGATTAGTGAGTAAAAACCCAAGAGTGTGTTCTCTAATAGCCAACAGTGGCCCAAAACCCTCCAGAAAATTGTAAGAGAACATATGTTGGATCAGACGGATTTTAAAATGTTGCTGATAAGAATCACATAGTTTCACTTTGTTAACATTGTATTTTATTTTAATAATTGGGTTTGGGAAAACCAAAACTTAAAATGAAGCACCACTTGGCAGTTTTCAGGACTTACTCTTGGTTCTGTGCTCAAGGATCACTACTGGCAGTGCTCAGAGGAGCATATATGGGCGTTGGGACTGTAACTGGGGTGCACTGCATGCACCCCACTGGAGCCAGAGTCGTAGTTCAGAAGGGGGGTGTTTGCCTTGCATGCAGCCAACCCGGGTCGAATCCCCAGCATCCAATATGGTCCCCCAAGCACCACCAGGAGTAATTCCTGCATGTAGAGGCAGGAGTAACCCCTGAGTATTGCGGGTCTACTCAAAAAAGGAAATAAAAAGACTAATATTTTCCCCCCTTCTAAAAAGATTTGGAACAATACTTGAGGAACATTCTACTAACAAAAATAAAAGCTAAAACAAGAAAACATTTAATTGTATAGTGTTTCTGAGGAAAGGAATTATAATCACTAGTATCACTTGTCTTCCTGTTGTTCATTAATTTGCTTGGGCTGGAACCAGTAACATCTCCCTGCTTGCTCCAAGAACAAAAAAGAGCCTCAAACCATTCCTTCAGGTCATGGGAATGAGGTCTATAATTATTACTGGTTTTATGCATATCAAATACTTCACGGGTAACTTTCCAGGCTCTGCCGTGCGGGTAGTATACTCTATAATCACTAGTAAAACATATAAAATCAACACTTCTAAGGAACTTCCAAGAGGGAAATGATTAATAGAATATTCTCTCAAACACATGTGGCAAGAAGGATTTTAGTTTCGGTTTTTGGGGGGAGGTGTTTTAGGAGCAAAGACAGCAAGGGACATAAGTCACTGAAATAATTTAGTCAGACTATCGTGTTTAATTTCATATTGACAGAATCTATATAGGTACAGTTATTTCATTTTTAGAGCACATAAACAAAGCTAAATGCTGTAAAACAGATTTTGCTATTCTGGGTGCAGAAATCTTGTCCCTTCCTTTTTCCTCTCTCTCCTGACCTCTGCCCTTACATCTCTATCTCCTCGCTCCCTTTCTTCATCTCTCACTTCTCTCTCAAATAAACTATGACTAAAGGGAAGATTGCAAGATGTATGGCACATCAAAGTTGTTCTAACACTAATTTTCACATTAAAGTGAAATAAAAATATGCAAATTCTGAGGGAGCCAGAGTGATAGTACAGTGGGAACTTGCATTGCATGTGGCCTACACAACTAACATTGCTGGCGCCACATATGGTCCCCCAAGTACCAACAGGAGTAACCCCTGAGCACAGAGCTGTGAGAGAGCCCTAAGTATAGTCAAGTTTGACTCTTAAACAAATTATTGATAAAGTAACAAGAGTAAAGACAGATTTTATAAATATTAGAATATATGATATGAAGAAGCCCATATAAAATACTACACGAGCAGCTTGCCAGGCTTGCCGTGCAGGTGGCATACTGTTGCAGTCACCTCTAAATAAAGCATATATTGATGAACCGCGTGGCCGCTAGCAGCCGCGTGAGCCGGGCTGTGATAGTTTGGTCTGCTGGGTGGAGTTGTGACGAGAGGGAAGTCCGGATGTGGAAAATGGCGGGCCCCATGGAGTAGGGGAGGGTGGTCTGACTTGTTGTGAGGCTCTGCTGGGTGGCAGGCCATTGGTAAAACTTCTGTTTTCAAAAGAGCATAGTGTATACATTTAAAAACTATCAAGTGCAATAATCAGTAGAGTTTAAAGGAGACCTTGAAGCAATTGTACAACAGGCAGAGCATTTACCTTGGTCACAAAAGACCGGGTTTGATTCCTGGGATCCCACATGGTACACAGGTACACCCGGCAGAGCAGAAACCAGCTTTCCCCGTTCAATGGACCACGAGAGCAACTTCCGACCCGAGTCCACCATCCCGATGGAGCCTCAGAGGAGCCCAGAGAAACCCCCAAACCTTGCTGGCAGCGATCTTCACAATCCACACTCCTCAGCTGGTAAGATCTCCACCCAGCAGATTAATCCAGTCTCCAGCCCGGGTTGTCAGAAACCCAGCCTACAAGGACTCACCCTGCAGAGACCCGCCCTTCAGAGGAGAGTATTTCAAGCCCAGGAATGCTTGAGCTTAAGACACAGGTACACCCGGCAGAGCAGAAACCAGCTTTCCAGTTGCGTGGGCCACTGCGGGTCGCACGATTTACCTCCAAATTACCGTAAATATTCTACCCACCCCTCTGAGAGAGCCCCACAAAGTAATGAGAATATAGCGCCCGCATGGCAAAGCCTGGCAAGCGGTCTGATGCGTGTTTGATATGCCAAATCCAGTAACAGAAATGTTTATTTTCCTGACCCCGAAAGAGTTCTTAATATGGCAGCAGTAAGAAAGGCAAACAAGCAGTGCCTGATAAAATTTCATGGCCATCCTAGGCTGCCAAAACGAAGGACTAAAATGACTGTCTGTACTTTCAATCCACATACGCCTGCTTGAGCAAATCGATGAATAACAGGATTCAAGTGATCAAGTGATCCCACATGGTATATTGACCACTCACAGGAGTATTTCCTAAGTGCAAAGCCAGTAGTATCTCCTGAGGAACACCAAGTGTGGCTCAAAAACAAACAGAAAAGTTTAAATGAGAAGTATTTGGAATTTTTCTTGATATACTATTTCATCTTCAAGGGGAAGCTTAAAAATTTCATAAGATCCCTACTTCTTATAATCTTATTTTTCTTTCTAAAACTATAACTGAAATGTAAGAAAAAACTACTGTATCATATTTCACCATAGTGATTTGATTCACTTCATGAAATTTTGAAAAAAATTGATCAAGTTGCTCTTGAATACTAGCTTTTACACATAGAGGTTTAAAATTGATTTCTTTCCTTGTATAATACTTCAAATGATCTGATATATGGTTACCTGATTAACTGACAGAAAAGCTGATTAACATGGAAGGTAGAGTATGACAGAATCTGTCATTTATAGTAGATCATACATGGTGCACATTCAAATTATTTTAAAAAATGTAATTAGAGTTATTAGTAGAAATAAAAGTTTTAAAAAAACATTTTTCCTAAAGAAAATGCTAACAGTTTCTTGCATATGTTATTACAAATATCTAATCATCTTTGCTTCCTCTCTCAGGCCTCAAATTGAGAACTTAATGTGGAAACTTTGGAATACTTTATGTAGATACACTACTGTAGTTAGCTTAGAATAAAATGACATATTCAACATATGGTCAAAAGCAGATTTTTGCACTCAAGTAGATCCAAAATGATATTAAAGAAACTTTCAGAAGTCACAGCATTGGTGTGAATTAGGAATCAAAGATTATTTCAAACTTGTTACAAGTGGAACCTTGCAATATGTTATAAAGTGAATAAAATTAATTCAAACTATCGGTTCCTTCAGAAGAAAGCAGTGTAGGAAAAAAAATAATTCCAATGGGGAAAAGGTAACAGATTATTTAATGAAAACTATTTATGAATATGAATGCTTATGAAAATAATGGGAAATATAGAATCAAAATATGGAAAAACAATATGTACTATTCATATTGAAGCAAATAATTTAATGACAGAGAATCTATTAGCTGGAGCTATTAGTTAACATAAGCCAACTGATAGGTACGCTGGAGAGATAGTGCAGCAGCTAACAGACTTGAGCTGTACATTCCTCACCCAGGTTTAAGGCCTATATCCCATAAGCCCCTCCAAGCAATGCCAGGAGTGATTCCTGAGCTCAGAGTTAGGAGTAAGCCCTGAACACTGCCACTTGTAGCCCCAAAACCAAAATCAAACAAAAAGTAAAACTGGAAAGAATAATTTTAAAAAAGTGCTGTTAAGGAAAATACATAATCACAAGTAGAATTTAGTACAAAATGAAAACCAGAAAACCAGAGAAATATAAATACCAAAAAAATCAACATTATGACATAAAAAAGTAACCTAAATCAGTGAAATAAAATAAAATAGAAACCAAAAAAAAGATTGCAAGAGGATCAACTTAAACTGAAAAATTTGGGGAAAGAATTGTATCATGACGGCCAATTGAGTGCACACACATTTTCTTTTTCTCCTTAACTTCCTCTGAAAGGACAAAATCATGCTTCAAAACATATAAATCCATCACTGTACCACTGTCTTCCAGTTTCGATTTGCTCGAGCGGGCCCCAGTAACATCTCCATATGTCCTGTCTCATACTAGTAGAGCCTAAGGGCATCTGCTTGCTCCAGGAACATAAAGAGCCTCAATCCATTCTGGAATGAGGTCTATAATTGTTACTGGTATTTGGCATATATATCAAATACAACACGGGTAGCTTGCCAGGCTCTGCCGCAGGTAGCATACTCTTGTAGTCATCTCTAAGTCCAGCATTTATTGATGAACTTCGCAGCCACTTGCGGCCACGCGAGCTGGGCTGTGATAGGCTGGTCTACTGGGTGGAGTTCTGATGAGAGAGAAGTCCAGATGTGGAAAATGGAGGCCCTCATGGAGTGGAGGGTCGTCTAGCTTGTTGCAAGGCTCTGCTGGGGTGGCGGGCCAGGGCTAGAACCCACCATCCCTCCTGGGCGCCTCGTGAGCGGCTGGGCACAGGGAGAGCCAGTAGCAGCTCTGCCCCATGTCTGTGAGTCTCATGGAGTGGGGGGTCGTATGGCTTGGATTATATAAATCCATAATAATGTTTTTCAGCAAGAACAATGACAGAGGGAAAGAAAAATCTTCTTCCATTTGAAAAAAGAGTGAATGGTAGGTAAGCTTGAAACAAATATTTATTATCCAGCAGAGAGAGCACTTGGAGAACTACCTTTGGAGGTGTGAGGGTTTCGAAAGTGTTTCAATATCATAACCAGCATCTCCTTTGAGGAGAATTGATTGAGAAAATAAATCAAGCATAACTATATTCTGGTATAAGTTATTAACAAGATATACAAATAAGATTCACATTTTAAAGAATTTATGCTCTCATTTAGCTACAGTTAACTCTAGAAGATAGAGAAGTAACATTTAAGCCTGGGTGTTTTAAGCCTTATTCAATTCTATAAAGATAGTCATATAATAGGTAGCAAGTTGTTATTTATATCAATGCATTTGACAGAGTTTGAAACAGATAATGATACTGTAATTCAAGCAAGAAAATGGTCACTACGGTTGCTTCTTCTTGATCAAACTTCTCGCTCCTTATTTCTGCACATCTATTTCCTCTTCCTTTATTTTCTCTCTAATGTATCCACATACTGATTCTTTATCTGACTATTCAAAGGAAAGATGCACTGATGGAAAATAGGACAAGAATTGATCTTGAAAAGTACTGCACTGAATAGAATACCATGTACTCTACATTTACATTTCTATGGAATGCTCAGAAAATCTGTAGCTATAGAGAAAGAAAATAATTTGTGGCTGCTTAGACTAGGATAATAGAAAAGAAACCAGGATTATGTGGCTTAATATTTCTGGGCAAAAGAATATTCTGAATTTATTGGATGTGATGGTAGGACAACTCTGTATATATTTAAGATGACAAAAAGTCACATACCGATCTGTGATATGGTATGTGTTCTATATCTCAAGAAAATAATTAGGAGCAGGTAAACAGAAAGGAGAAGGAGCACAAGGAAAGAAGCTGAAGACATAAAATAATGATGAATAAAGATAGTTGAAAAAAATAAAATGTGTTTTATAGTCAAGAGCCATTAAAATTCAATATGCCATTTTCTCTCTCTTAACCACCAAATACGACAATGATAATTTTTTTGATAACTTCCACTGTGAGAGGCTGTAAATACTTTATTGCTTTATATTTTTGACTCTATGTATAATGAGTATTTCTGTATTTGGAGTTATAATGAATACTTTAATCATATTAAGGCTTCACCAATAAAAATTTTTAAGACTCTGGGAGTGCATCAAATGCTTTGGAGACTAATATATATGTATGCATGTATATATATATATATATAATTTAGTTTATTTGTAGAATAAATTAAAGAGAAATTACTTGAGTAGAGCTACTGTACTCTTTGTCTGAAATCCTTTGACTTGGTTCCATGTTCCTCGGTGAGGGAGCTCTATTGGTGGAAGCTGAGAGCTCTTGCCCCATCATAGCACTTATTCCTTTCTTGTGTTACAGTGAATTATCCAGAGTTGAATACAGAAAATTCGAATTATTGAATGAGCTATTTCCTTTTCTAAGGAAACCTCTGTACCTCCTCCAAGAGGTAAGTAAGCTTTTACTCTGGATTATAGGTTTTCTTGTGGCATATTTCTAGAAAGCCTGGAATATTTCAATGTTCTCCATTTTAAAACAACACAGCTCAAACTTTCATAGCTCATAAATAGAAATATATCCCATGGGATGTCGAAAGATCACGTGGCTGCCCACCTACAAGATGGTCAGACTTCCTTGTCAAGACCCGGAAGGAACGGTTTGAGGCTCTTCATATTTCTGAATCAACCAGATGCCATTGAACTACATTGGCACGTGATAGGGTCCAATGGAAAAGTTACTGGTGCCCACCGAGCAAATGGATGAATAATGGGATTCAAGTGATCAAGTGATATATATATGTATATGTATATATATATATGCTTATGTATATCACCTGTATCACTTGTCTTCCCATTGTTTATCGATTTGCTCAAGCAGGCATCAGTAACATCTCCATATGTCCTGTTGTGTGCTAGTGTAACCCAGGGCATCTACTAATTCCAGGAACACAAAGAGCCTCAAACCATGCCTTCAGGTCATGGGCATGAGGTCTATAATTGTTACTGGTTTTTGGCATATCAAATACAACACAGGTAGCTTGCCAGACTCTGATATGAGGGTGGAATACTCTCGGCAGTAGGCTTTCAGTTTGTGCATTTACTGATGAACTGCGCGGCTTTGCAGCAGCATGCAGAGGGAAGAGATAGACTTTTCTCTTGGGTGGAGCTCTGAAGAGTTGTGGAGTCCAGATGTTGAAAAATGGCTGCCCTCATGGTGTGGGTGTTCCCCTATCTTCTTGTGAGGCTCTATTGGGGTGGTGCGCCAGGGCTAACCCTGCCTTCCTTCCCAGGCACCTCATTATCAGCTGAGCACAGGGAGAACCAGTAGCAGCTCTGCCCCATGTATCTGTGTTTCTGGTTCAAGCATACCAGGCTTAACAAAGGCTTTGCTGTAGGGCGGAACTCTCATGAGCAGTGCTTGAAATTGGTTTTTCTCTTGGGTAGAGCTCTGAGGAGTTATGGAGTCCAGATGTTGAAAATTGCTGCCCTCATGGTGTGGGAGTTCTCTGACTACTTGAGAGGCCCCAATAGAGCCTTGCAAGTATATACATATATATATATATATATATATATATATATATATATATGTATATGTATATATATATATATATATGTATATATGTATATATATATATATATATACTTGCAATATATATATGTATATACTTGCAATATATATGCATGTGCATATATACTTGCAATATATATATGTATGTGCATATATATATATGCACATACAATTTTATTTTGATAGTGTGGTTTTAATTGATTGCTATCCTCAGTATTACTGTATACAAAATCTGTGAGTTTATATCAGAAAAATTAAAATCATTACTGCACATGATAAAAAATCTTCTCTTCTTTTTAATAATATAAAGCATATAAAAGTTAACTATAGTGTTGCTTTTGTTTAATATGGTTATGGTCAAGTTATAACACTTCTTACTGCCTCAGGAGAAATGGCTAATCTCGCAAATCTGGTTACTTCAGGTTTTTTTTTTTTTTGCTTTTTTTTTTGGGGGTCACACCCAGCGAAGCTCAGGGGTTACTCCTGGCTCTGCACTCAGGAATTACTCCTAGCAGTGCTCGGGGAACCATATGGGATGCCGAGGATGGAACCCAGGCTGGCATAGGCCGGCCGCATGCAAGGCAAACACCCTAACTGCAGGGCTATCGCTCTGGCCCTGCGGTTACTTCCAGGTTTTAGGGAACTAGAAATTGAGTAAGTGTTATAGGTCAGTTTCAAAGAGTAGATCAAGAGAGCGACTGGACCAGAAAGTAACAAGAAAAGAATTTGGAGTCGGGCAATCGATGAACCTTTATTGAGAATACTCCAAAGTTTGTAATCTACGTAGAGTCATGCATATACTAAGAGTAAATAGGAAGCAAGAGAAAAGGGACTTTCAAGAATGGAACAGGTAAACCATTTGAAAACAGTTATGAAAGGGAGAGAGAGAAAGAGGATGGCCAAGGAAATCTTGTGTTCAAATGATACATAAGACAACCAAAGGATAAAGATTTAATGAGACCAAAGAAATGCAGTTTTTAAAAAATAACCAGTGAACTGGCAATCAATAACCCTATAAGCCCAATCTAGTTCAATAGTATATTGATAGTGAATCAGCTATAGTCAGAGACAGATCTAAGTAGCGTTGATCCATATATCAAGAAGTCAGAAAAATAAAGAAACATTTTTTGCAAAATTTATAGTTTCCTTCTTTCTAATGAGTTTATTTCACCAATATTTCAATGAAATGAATAGTATTATTTTGATTTTGGAAACAGAAGTAGGTATACAATAATTGCAGTTTAAAAAAAAACTTTTAAAAGTAGATTGAGTTTATTTTAATAATATGAATTGAATTTTTAATTTGAGCAGTTAAAAAAAGAGGGAACTACCATAGGATGTATATCAGTGCTAGAAGTTTTATTTACACAGGCCAGACTTGTAAAGAAATAATAGAGGTCAGAAACACAGGCATATCTCTTTCATGTTAGTGGAGTTTAACCTCTGTAACGAAGCTTGTATTATAGTTCTCTGACATATATGATTATCTGCCAGAGTCCACTGATAATATGCCAGATTTGTCTCCTTGTACATAGAAACTCTTACAGAATGTTCTAAAATTGAAAATAATCAGTCGCTTGGTTTCTGCAAATTTTCTACAGATTAAATATTTCTTTTGAGTTTTTAATAAAAGCTCATTTTAATTACATTCACTTACTATGTAAATCAGGCTTAAAGCCGTCATTCATTACTATAATATCCAGGGAAACAAAATAAACATTTTCCAAGTAAATTTTATCAAACATTCTTAGAGTTCTGAGATACTATAGAAATTAAGTTTATAATTATGACAAACTAACAGATTTTCTTATTATTTGATATAATTTTTTATGGTTAGCTGCTGCAAATACTTGCAAATATTGTGCATATGTAGGATTTCTTTCTTTTGTTGACGTTAACAAGAAAAATCTCTTTATAAAGTTCATTTTCATTTGCAATTGTAGATTAGTCCTGAGCATTTTTCCTAGTTACATATGAATCATTAATCATACAAAATGAATGCAGCATCACTTTCTGTTCTCTGGAATGATGTGCTTTGTGATGATACTTATTATCATAAATCTTTCTAAAAAGCGCTCTTAATAGCATCAAACAACTTGCAACATCAGTAAGTAAAATTCAAAGTGTGTATACTTTCCCACCCATCTTTTTTGTTCTGAAAATAGCATCATCAATTTCAGAAAGAAAACTTAAAGCACAAGCACGTAAAGAAAATTATCCACAACAATCCCCAAACTCATATTTCTCTTGTTTATCTCTTAACCAGAGTTCCACGATGTCCCTGCTTTGATTCTTCTAATATAATTGGTGTCTATTGCTCAATAATAGTTTTTCCCCTCTGTTAAACAATTTTTGCATAATACCCTAGTTAATATCCAGGTAAATTTCTATTAAGTAAATGATTTAAAAACTACATTTGGAAATCTAAGAAAATTTTATCACTGTTTGACATCTTGAGAATTTTCAGTACATCTACTTTCAAACTTTATATATTGGCACTTTAGGGAAGTGTTGTAACATTTTGTTCATAAAATACGAGCATTAGCACTGCTACAAATGATTTTTTTTCAAGAAGAAATAAAATTAAAATAGCCCAGCGGGTAGGGTGTTTGCCTTGCACGTGGCCGGCCCTTGCCAGCCCGGGTTCGATACCGAATCCCATATGGTCCCCCGATCACCGCCAAGAGTTATTTCTGAGTGCAGAGCCAGGAGAAACCCCTGAGCATTGCTGGGGGTGACCCAAAAAGCAAAATAAATAAATAAATAAATAAATAAAAACATAAGACAGACATGGGGCAGAGCTGCTACTGGCTCTCACTGTGCCCAGATGCTCATGAAGCGCCTGGGAGGGATGGCAGGTTCTAGCCCTGGCCCGCCACCCCAGCAGAGCCTCACAACAAGCCAGACGACCCCCCACTCCATGAGGACCTCCGTTTTCCACATCTGGACTTCCCCCTCGTCACAACTCCACCCAGCAGACCAGCCTATCACTGCTCATCTTGCCCGGCCACTTGTGGTTGCGCAGTTCATTAATAAATGCTGGATTTAGAGATGACTACAAGAGTATGCTACCTTCACGGCAGAGCCTGGCAAGCTACCTGTGTCATATTTGATATGCCAGATACCAGTAACAATTATAGACCTCATTCTCATGACCTGATGGAATGGTTTTGAGGCTCTTTATGTTCCTTGAGCAAGCAGGTGCCCTTGGGCTCTACTTGCATGAGACAGGTCATATGGAGATGTTACTGGTGCACGCCGAGCAAATCGATGATGAACGAGAAGACAGTGATACAGACAGTGAAAAACATAATACATAAATTGGCAAGTTCTTATGGGCTTTAATAGCAGCATGTGATATACATATTTTTAAGTCTAATTTTCTCATAACAGCCATCAATGCAACTTCTATTTGTTCATTTCCGAGGTGAACACGAAGTGAACAAGCTGCTAGGAATGTACTAATGAATTTGGTAAGCATTGCTAGATTAGCAGAAAAAAAATCAGTTTAAAAATCAAACCCAAAACATCCAGGCTTGGATAGTATAGGACACTTGCTTTGTACATGCACACCCTAGTTTGATACCTCGCACCCCATATGGAACCCCAGTATTCCACCAGGAGTGAAACCCCAAGCAGAGAGTCAGGAAAACCCCTGGGCTTCACTGGGAGTAGCCTCAAAGCAAAGTAAAATAGACTGAAGAACAAATTTAAAATAACCTTAAAATTTTTGTTAAAGTTATAATTATTACACCACACTTTGAAGTTTTCAAAAATGAAATTTCCTCATACAGAAACTACATTTTGAGCTACCTAATTAAGTTAAACATATTTTATGCAAGGCATAGTTTCTAGGACACACTGAAATCAGTTAAGGCATAATATGGAGGAAATTTTAGTCCCTATGGCATCTATTGATTTCTGTTGCTGTTACTGTCTGAATGAGAATGATATTAAAGCCTTCATAAAAAGTTTAAAGTCTCAGCCTTAAGTTTTTGTATAATTGAGAAAATTAAACCACGGTAATTGTATTTCTTCCACAGGTGAAAAGAATCATGAAGAGAAACTTGTATTTCAAAAAAATTAAAAACCTTGTGATGATTATAACAATAGTAATGATTTGCAGTTTCTGCAGCTGTGACCCCCAGTAGTCTTTTCAATTGCCACTATTTCTCAATCAATTCAAATAATTACTTGTAGAGAACTTTTTATAATCATGTTTTGTAAATGAACAAAACAAATCTCAGGGGAGCTATCTGGTCAGTCTCAGAACATCATAGTAAATTAGGCGCAGGGGGAAATTAGATTGTAGAATTGGTCATATTAAAACAGAGTTTCTTCCACCAAACATCTTTTTATTACTTGCAATCATTTATTTTAGCTTTAAAATATGCACACAGTATTCAGTTTTAGGAATCCTAAATACACTGTAAAATCCTCCAGGGTATTTTATTCCACAGCACAACCCATTCATATACTGTATGTATAAAATACGCATGTAGCAGAGAAAGCATTTGACAAAACCCAGCACCCATTCAGGATAAAAACTTTCCACACAATAGGAATTAAAGGAACTTTCCTCAATATTGTAAAAGCCATACACTAAAACCCACAGCAAGCATTATTCTGAATGGTGAAAAACTAAAGGACATCCCCCTGTGATCAGGGACAAGATAAAATTTCCCACTATCACCACACAATTCAACATAGTACTGGAATTGCTTGCCATAGCAATTAGGGAGGAAAAGGACATTAAAGGTATCCAGATAGGAATAGAAGAAGCAAAACTATCACTATTTGCTAATGACGTGATACCATACCGAAAGAACCCTAAAATCTCTACCAAAGACCTACTAGAAACAATAGATATCTTTAGTAGAGTCGCGGGTTACAAAATACCCAAAGTCCGTGGCTTTCCTATATACTAACCACAAAGGAGAAGAAAGTGAGATTTCAAAAAAACAGTACTCTTCACATATGTGCCTCAGAAAATCAAGTACCTTGGCATCAGCTAAACAAGAAGGTAAATAACTTTTTAAAGAAAACTACAAAACACTGCTTCAATAATTAAAAGAGGATATGAGAAAGTGGAAACACACCTCCTGTACATGGATTGGGAGAATTAGCATTGGCAAAATGTTGGTGCTCCCTAAAGCATTATGCAAATACAATGCAGTCCCTATAAGGAAACCCATGACTTTTTTCAAAGAAATTGAGCAAACACTCCTGAAAGTTGTATGGAGCAATAAACTCCCATGAACAGCTAAATCAATCCTTGGGGAAAAGAAGATGGAAGGCATCACCTTCCCCAATGTAAAACTGTACTACAAGTAGTAGTAATCAAAACAGCATGATACTGGAGTAAAAAGGTACCCATGGACCTATGGAATAGAATTGAATATCCTGACATACATTTTCAATATATGATCATTTGATCTTTGATAAAGGAACTGAAAAATATGAAGTAGAGCAAGGAAAGCCTCCTCAACAAGTGGTGCTTGGAAAACTAGACAGCTACGTGTTAAAAAAAGTGAACCCAGGCCTCTGTCTAACTTCATGCCCAAAAGTCAGATCAAAATAGATTAAAGATCTCAATATCAGACCTGAATCTATAAAGTACATTGAAGAAAACAGGCAAAATCCTCCATGACATTGGAGCTAAAGGCATCTTCAAAGATAAACACCACTGACAAAACAAATGACCACTGACATATGGAACTTCAGCACCTCAAAAGAAATGGTTAGAAGAGGGAGAAGAAAAAGGAGGAAGAGATGGAGCAGGAGGAGAAGCAGCAGGAGAAGGAGAGAGGAGGAGGAGGAGGAGGAGGAGAAAGAGAAGGAGGAGAAAGAGAAGGAGAAGGAGAAGAAGAAGAAGAAGAAGAAGAAGAAGAAGAAGAAGAAGAAGAAGAAGAAGAAGAAGAAGAAGAAGAAGAAGAAGAAGAAGAAGAAGAAGAAGAAGAAGAAGAAGAAGAAGAAGAAGAAGAAGAAGAAGAAGAAGAAGAAGAAGAAGAAGAAGAAGAAGAAGACAGTGGAGGAGGAGGAGAAGGAGAAGGAGGAGGGGGAGGATGGAGGATGAGGAGGGGGAGGAAGAGGAGGAAAAAGAGAAGGATATCTCCCATAGAGGTAGGCTGGGAGAAGGGGGAGGGAATTTGGGGATATTGTAAGGGTGGTGGAGGGTTGGGTGCTGGAACACTGTGCAGCTGAGACCCAATCATGAACAGTTTTGTTATTTTATATCTCACCGTGGTAAAATAAAATAAATTTTTTTAAATATGCATGTATCACTGTATCACTGTCTTCCCGTTCATCATCAATCTGCTCGAGTGGGCACCAGTAACATCTCCATATGTCCTGTCTCATGCTAGTAGAGCCCAAGGGCACCTGCTTGCTCCAGGAACATAAAGAGCCTCAAAACCATTCCATTAGGTCATGGGAATGAGGTCTGTAATTGTTACTGGTATTTGGCATATCAAATACGACACGGGTAGCTTGCCAGGCTCTGCCGTGCAGGTGGCATTACTCTTGTAGTTATCTCTAAATCCATCATTTATCGTTGTACCGCGTGGCCGCTTGCACTCCTGGATCCTCCGTTGCTCCCTGAGCCAATTGCGCCCACTCTACAAAATATATATGTAGTTTTTAAAATAGTTGAATCGATTATTTTGAGACATATTATGAACAAGGTATAGTACTATTCATAAGCTATCTCAAAATAAGTTAATTAAAAATTGAATTCAAATTGATATTCAATAATATTTACACTGACAATAATATGGATAAATAAAATGGCTCAGAAATATGAGCCTTTAAATTTTAAAATATCAGAAAGAAATTATAAGGTGTTACAACAGTCTTCGCTGTATCACTGTATCACTGTCTTCCCGTTGTTCATTGATTTGCTCGAGCGGGCCCCAGTAACATCTCCATATGTCCTGTCTCATGCTAGTAGAGTCCAAGGGCATCTGCTTGCTCCAGGAACATAAAGAGCCACAATCCATCCGGAATGAGGTCTATAATTGTTACTGGTATTTGGCATATCAAATACAACACAGGTAGCTTGCCAGGCTCTGCCGTGCAGGTAGCATACTCTTGCAGTCATCTCTAAGTCCAGCATTTAATGATGAACCACGTGGCCGCACAAGCCAGACTGTGATAGGCTGATCTGCTGGGTGGAGTTCTGACGAGAGAGAAGTCCGGATGTGGAAAATGGAGGCCCTCATGGAGTGGGGGTTGTCTGGCTTGTTGCAAGGCTCTGCTGGGCTGGCGGGCCAGGGCTAGAACCCGCCATCTCTCCTGGGCTCCTTGTGAGCGGCTGGGCACAGGGACAGCAAGTAGCAGCTCTGCCCCATGTCAGTCTTCAGTAAGACTGACAACAGTCTTACTAAATGATAATAACTAAGCACCGGCTTGTAAGCAGATGACTGTCATATGAAGTGACCCATGAGCACTGCCAAGTGGGGCCCCCTACTGACAGACAGAAACAAAACAAAATAAAACAAAAAATCCTTTAATTATTCCAATTTCACTTTGATTCTTCATTCAGGCATACCTGTGAAAACTTTATGTGGGACTTAAGATCTTAATATTCTTGAGGCAAGATTTCCATGAGTCTTTGACGATCATGACTAATAATGTTACATAAAAGATCAGTGTAGACATGCATATTTTCAAAATTCAAATTATCCTTCAAACTATTCCGTTGTGTATTTTTCATAAAATTTGATGGATTTATTAAAATAGCTTTAAAAATCCTCTAAACTTAGGGAGAAAAATTAACAATATTTGTATATAAATATATATATTTTTTATTTAATTTTATTATTTTCCCCCAAATATTATTACACCATTTTAGACATACAATTGAAAGATGCTCATGTAGAGTTTTGGATCTACAGTGTTCCAACACCCATCCCTCCACCCAAACCCATCTACCATCACCAATGTCCCCACCTCCCTCCCCCTCCCGCACCTCAACTACTTGGCAGATTCTGTATGTCATTTCTTTCGTCTTTATATCTCCTTCCCGATAAACTTTCCTGTTCTTCGTGGAATACAGTGCATTAAAAGACATTACTGTTTCACTATTTTAGTGGACCGCACGGCCGCTGTGCCTCGAACTGGTCTTGCTCTGTTGATCTGGTCGTGAGGCATTTTCTCAGCGTCTGGACAGCGAAGATGGTGGCTAGTGTGATGGGCGAAGTTTCATCCGGCTGCTTCCGGGACCCCCCAGAGGCGATGGGCCAACACCCAAAACCCATCTGCCCTCCTCGGGATCCCATCGTCAGCTGGGCTCGGCGCGAGCCGGCTCCAGTCTCGTATATAAATATATTGTGAAATATAAACTCCAGGCATATTGAGGCCCCCTTGACTTAAAAAAGCAAACAAAGTTTTGCTCTAAAATAAAGCTTTTAGATGAATTAATTTTTGAGGCCATTACTAAGACCAAAGGAAGCACAGAGTATGTGAATTTGAATTTTCTCTTCTCATATATATTAATTATTATTTATCTTTGCAGGTGTCTGTGATCTGTACTAATAAAATATTATTGTTAATATTTTCAAGTGCGGCCGGAGCGATAGCCCAGCGGGTAGGGCGTTTGCCTTGCACGCGCGGCTCATGCCAGCCTGGGTTCGATCCCCGGCATCCCACATGGTCCCCCCGAGCACTGCCAGGAGTAATTCCTGAGTGCAGAGCCAGGAGAAACCCCTGAGCATTGCCGGGTGTGACCCAAAAAGCAAAAAAAAAAAAAAAAAAAAAAAAAAAAATTTTCAAGTGCATTAGTCTGACAAATAATAATATTGACTATTCTGTTAGCACATCTATAAACTATATTTATGTCCTTATTTTTTAAACAGAATAAAATTTAGCTTTATCCATTTTTTGTCAAATCCTGTATTAAAATGGTAATAAGTTTCCCTAAATACATTCATAGTTTTAAATGCTCTGACAGTTACTCTACCTAGTAGATTATTTAGAGGAATTAAGCTCTTTAATCCTTCTGTATTTAAAATAATAGACTATTTCCCCACAATACAACTTTAATTTCTGCTTATCTTCTTCCATTGAAATAAATGTGTAATTAGACTACACACTGTAGGCTAAAATCAACCCTTGAAAAAGTTTTTTTTTTCTTTTTAATTTTCACAGTTTTACAGTTCATAAAGAGTGGGGAGCCTTATTAATTTATGTTGTAAATGAATTGAAAGCTCTCTGCCAGGTACTGAGAGAAAGATCTAAAAACAACTTCTGAAGGAAAAAAAAAACACAGTTTACAGCAGGAAAAAAAAAAAGCAAACCACAAACATGAAACGTCAACTTCCATAAAGTCGTGCCGGCTCAAGTCACCCATCTTGCAACAGCTTGTCCTAACCTGAGTCTTAGGAAAATCAGAGAAAATCAGGTACTTAGTGCATAATTTCACTGTTGTTATAAATATTGTACTCAACTAAATGCATCCATATACAGTGGCCATATTTTCTAAAAAAGAAGTTCAAAATATGCATCGATGTGTTTGCTTTGCAGTAATAGGAAAGATCATAATATAATTTTCATTTCAGAGTATTGTACTCTTCCAAAACAAATGTTATACTTAAAAATGAGCTGTAAGGGAAAAGACAGGAGTTAAGAGACTTATTCCAAGGTTTTCTGATATATTCCAATATATAAAACATCAAATTATAATCAATTGTAGAGTTTGATTCTTTACAATATTTCCTCCTTATGCCCTACAAAGAGAAGGGCATAAAGAGGAAATATTTTTGAAGACAATATATTTGATGACTAACTGATCCTGGCGAAAAGAGAGAGAAAGAAGAATTTGAGGTAAAGCATATACAGTAGCTTGGGTGACTGACCATCTGGTAGCCTCTTCACTGAGCAAAGAAAAACACATCCAGGATTTTGTAAGTAGGAAACGATGAGATTCATTTCACTTATATTGGGTTTAAGCTATGTGTGGATTATCTAACTGGAGAAGTCTACCAGGAGTCTGGGTGCACAGTCAGATCAGACAGAAAGCTCTGGCCTGGTTGTGTGCATTTGACTGTTATAGCATTAAAAATTATAGCTAATGACAGAGCTTCAATGATACACGAGGCACCAAATAAGAATGAAAGTTTGGTAAATGGTGGAAACTTGGATGATACATGGTCTTTAAGAACCTGGAAAACTACAGCTTTGAAAGAAAGAACTAAATACACTTATTTTCCATGCCCACCAATCTGGCGCCCTTGAGAAGGAACATTTTCAGTCACACAGGATTTCCTTAGAGAGATGCACATTTATTTTAGAGATTTTTCTTTGCACCTTAAAGAATTTCATAGATTCTCTTTGTTCTATGCCTTGACTAGCAGTATTTGGTTTTTAATATCAATAATAGCAAAACTTTCATTATTTGACAACAAACATGCTTTTTGAGAAAGAACTTACACATAATGGACGTAACTATCTCATACACCTTTATTTTGTTTCAAATGTACTACAGGCTTACTGTGCAGTTTACTGTGAAGACAAATTCAATATTAAGACTTTGAAATTAAGCCAAGAAAATCTACAGCTTAATTATCCTCAAAAAGTGTGTATTCTCTGAAAATGACTTTTCCAGAAAAAAATTAATAATTATACTACAAAATTTCTAGAAACACAGACAAATTTTGTATTACTATATTAAATAATTTGACCTCTAAATAGTGTTACTAAATCTACACAACTTGATATAGTTTCAGTCTTTTATATAAACCTGTCAGCTCTCTCATTGAGATTAATGTCTCAATGTAAATGCAGCCCCATTTTAAAGTTTCATTAAAATTCCTACGTGCTCTTACATTTGTCGACATTATTTTATTGCTTTTGTACTACTGACTAATCTTAATTTTAATGAATTGTCTATTCTATTATAAAGACATCAATGGGTGGGCATTGCATCTGTTCTAACAGTTCATAGTATTTGACTTTTTTTTCTAATTACTCCCCATAAAATTTCTTCACAGCTGAAGTTTCAATGCATTTCAGTATAATTAGTGGTTGATATAGAGATAATTGTTTTAAATACTAAGGTGAAAAAAACTTATTATACACTAAGCTAACAACAATTGTGCTTAATAATGAAGAAATTAGGATTTTCTTTTGTGATCAATTCATAAAACATAATGCAACTGTACTGAACTTAAAGGTCTTAAATTTATAAATAGATCAGTCAGATGACTCAGGCCTTGCTTTCTGATTTATTACATTACAGAATTATACATTTTTTAATCTTTACTTGAATAAGTTGTAAAGACAGTACACAAACTCAATTATGTACTCTACGCATATATACTGTAAATGTCCATTAGTATTACTAAAAGGCTAACCCCTTCAGTGATCTTCTTCCTACTGAATATCTAAACATTAATTCCTAGAAAAATATATTATTTCCATGTTTAGTTTTGTACCTTGTTTTATTCTTAATATGTAAATACGGCATGTAGGTAAATAATTTATTCATGTGGAGTTCAATTACATAATTAATGTGTTTAGGAAGTCCTCCTGACAGAAAGAAGATTACTAAAAGAGGAGTTCAGGGTGCTATACCCAGCACATCACAAAACTTAAATATTATTTATTCTCAATACAGTCATGAAAGTTTTAAATAAGTACTGTTGATATTTGCAAATGCCTGAGACCCTGGGTTTGCTCCTCTTAGGTATGTGGGGCCACCACACCCAAGGCCAGCACCTTCCCATCTGCTGAGATCTATCCTGGTACCTACCACTCAGGATTCCCAGAGACACAGCCAAGTGTGACACATCCAATATGGGCAACCAAGTGAGATAAGTGTTTTGACTCAGAAGTGTGCAGCCTCACTGAACCCCTAATATGAGACCCTATGGCCCAGGCATCGGAGCAGAGTGATTAAGTATATTATGACAAGTCATCCCAACAACAAAGAGGAGAGTCAAGTAAAACTAGTAGCATTAAAGGATTGGACTGGATAAAAGTGAATGTTCCTATTACCCTTCTGTCACTGTGAATACTCTCCCTACACACTCAAACATTTTAAACTGAAACTATTAACACTCAGTTCAACTTTTGCTTTCTTCCTAAAATCCTGTATTAGAATAATCTTATACATAGATTTGTCATGCTTAAATGCTAGGAAGGCTTGACTTATGTCAGACGTATCTTTTCAGCTTAGAGTGCCATTCAGTGGACAGATAATTAGAAATGTCCATCTTGTCAACCCTTTCTGTAAAGACAAAGAAATAATGAGACTGCTGCCAGATCCCAGCGAGATTTTTCTTGTCCCAATCATGAAATACTTGACTATGGCAAATGTCCCTATATCAGTCATTTATGCTATATACATAGATAGTAATGAATCAGTCATGATTTATTTTTCCTCTTTGGTTGCTCATTCACAGGTATTCAGTATAATTCCACATTTTTCCTATAGTTTCTTAGATTTTCTAGGAGATATTACAAGAATAAAAACCACCATGACACAACCATACATTTTGACCAGCTGTACAACAATATTTTCACTAACATTCTTTCACTCTCAAATCTGTCATTGTTCTGTCAACTTCTTCACATCTTTATGAGTCAGTTGTGAAGTTGTTTTAATCGTGTTCAAGTGTCTCCTGATGCTCACCAAATAAAATGCTTTGATTAAAGCATTCTGTAGGTATCCACACAAGTGCAACAACAAATGAATATTCATTATAAATGAAGAAATTGTTTGGTGCATTTACTCTTCTAAGCTGAAAATGATGAGGTCATGCCTTATTCATTACTGAATAATGAATGGAGGCAAGAGAATAATTCTGAGGATAGTTATGCTTGCATGTAAAGTACTTAATTACAGGAACATTAAATTACCGAAATAAATTATAATATAGCTAGCACTTTTAGGGATATTCAGGTCAAACATTAAACAAATTAGTTAATAAATTCTGGACACAGAATGCTATAAAGGAAAGATATCATACCTAAAGCAGGTATCATTTGTTAAGTTGAAGTTATAAGCAGATAGCATGCATGATCTTTATTCTGAATTCAAAAATAAGATTATTACTACAATATGCTCCTTACATAACTATATACACCATGACAAGGTCACTTGGTTGTTATTGAATCTTAATTGCACACACATCTAGCTTCAGTTTATCCAAAGTTCATGTAATAGGTAAGTTAGTAGAACACTCCATGGCATTGAAGGCATTGAAGCTAAAGGAATCTTTAGTAATGAACCACCACTGACCAAGCAAGTGGAATCCAAGATAAAAGTAGGACTACACTAAACTAAAAACCTTCTGCACTTTAAAGGAAACAATAATAAGATACAAAGATAGGTCCATTTTTACCCAACTTTCATCTAATAAGGAGTTAATGTCTAATAGACAGACAGACAGACAGACAGATAGACAGATAGACAGATAGACAGATGATAGATAGATAGATAGATAGATAGATAGATAGATAGATAGATAGATAGATAGATAGATAGATAGATAGATAGATAGATAGAGAGAGAGAGAGAGAGAGAGATAGTATGCACGGGTAGAACTTTACAAGAAAGACAAATCCAGCCCCATCAAAAAATGGGAAGAAATAGACAGAAACTTCCTTACAGACAAAATACAATAGCCAAAAGGCACACAAAAAATACTCAGCATCACTAATCACCAGGGAGATACAAATCAGTACACATTGAGATTTCACATCATCCACAGAGCCTGGCACACATCTAAAAGAACAATGACAACCCCTTTAATGTATGTTCTGTAATCCATAGTCTGGAGGGGAAGGAAAAGAGAAAGAGAGAAAGGGAAAGAGATAAAGAACCTGCCATGGATGCGGGCTGGGGGGAGGGGAGGGAACCGGGGACGTTGGTGGTGGGAGATGGGCACTGGTGGCGGGATGGGTGCTGGAACACTGTATGACCAAAACCCAAATATGAACTTTTTAATTGTATATCTTTGTAATTGTAAAAATAAAAAATTTTAAAAATAAAAAAAAAAAAGAACAATGACAACCAGCTGACATAGATACAGGGAGAAAAAATCTCTCATTCACTGCTGGTGAAAAAGTTGGCTAGTCCAACCTTTCGAGTAAACAATATTGCCATTCCTAAAAATCTAGGAATTGAGTCTCCATTTGACTCAACTCTGTGTCTTGGATATACCCCAAAGGCCCTAAAATGAAATGGAGTAAGTAACATTTACATCCCTATATTCCTTGCAGCACTATCCACAATAGCCAGAATCTAGAAGTAACCCATGTCCAGGAATAGATGACCGGATAAAGAGACTATGGCTCTTACGCATAGGGGAGTATTACCAGGCCATAGGAAAAGATAAAATCATGAAATTTGCTGCTATATGGAGGGACCTAGAGAAAATCATGCTGAATAAAGTCAGAGGCAGAGAGACCAACACAGAATGATCTCTCCTATGTGGGATATAAAGAAACATAACGGCAGAATAATAAATACCTAAAGACAATGGAAACCAAAAAACATGAGAACTGGTGTTCAGTAGAAAACATTCCACTTGAGATGGGTTGCGAGTTAGGACAGGGCGGGAGCAACAGTATGGTAGAGGGAATCACTGAGCTGGGAGGAAGAGGTGGTGCTGAAAGGCAGTAAACTGGTATCAATAAAACCCTATCAACAACAGCACTACAAGCCATAGTGCAAAATGTATATATTAAAATAATTCATAGAAGCAGACTGGTGGGTGGGAGGCAGGTGGAGAGCAGTGGGTACATTCATGGGGGATTGGATACTGGTGAAGAGTTCTGTGTTGTAACATTGTATGTTGAAAATCCAATCATATATAATTAATTTCATGGTGATTGAAAATAAATAAATGTATGTATTTATTCACTTAAGATAAGAGAGAGATTAACTACCACACTCCCCATTCTGTAAAACTTAGTCAGGGCTGTGATAGCTGTTTTTTCGTTGTGACAGATTAATGCTTTCCTAAAAACTTCCTGATTCTCAACTCTAATTGTTTTCTATCCCTTGATATAGTGCTGGAGTTGTTGATAGAATTTACAACCCTCAGAGACATGGTAGGTTACTGAATCTCTGCATCCATTGAAACTTCCATGAAAACCCAGCTGGGGGACAGGATTACTGCAGGACCATTCTGAAAATTAAATGTATTCACTAAACACTTCACCCATTATTTGGATAAGTATTTCACTAACTGAGCCCTGCCAGTACCCATGACCATCTAGAAGAGTTAGGCTGGTTGTAATCCTGCCGTAATTCAGAACAAAGAGGAGGCAGTCCCATTGAGCATTATATCTTGCCCCATCTTTCAGCAGTATTCTACAGTCACGGAGAGCTCACCGTACACTCTGTTTTATTAGCATATAACTAAGGACCACTTTGTATATTCCAGAGCATGGTCACAATTGCCAGTGAAGAAAGATTTCCTCACCTGCACTACACAAGGGAGAGAAGTGGGCATTGCACATAATCATTCATGTTTTTTTATTTCCACAAGAAACACCTGAGAAGCTACACTATTCTACATATTGTCTTTCAAAGCTTTGTTATTCTCTGGATCTTTTTCTTTTACTCTTTATTGTGGAGCGTGGGTGAGGACACACCCAGTGGTGTTCAGGACTTATTATAGGCTCTGCATTCAGCAATCTCCTCTGGCTGTGCTTGGGGGAACCACACAGGAAGCTAGGGTATGAACGCAGAGCAACCTTGTGCAAGGCCAGCATCCTCCTCTCTATACTATCTCTCTCATCCTGGACTCCTTTCTTACTCTCTCTATCCTTCTAGTCTCCTAAGGAATCACAAGAAGCCCCATTTCTTTGGGCTGTGTCATTACACCCTTCCATAGAAAAGCTGGAAAAAAGGAAGCTAACTGTTTTTCCATCTCCATTGTAATAGCAGTTGCTTTTACCAAACTTTTTATTTGATGATATTTTAACGAGGATTTTAAGGTGGCTTTATCATGGGAATCAATCAACTGGAATTTAAGGATATAACAACATTTCTGTAGGTACCTTGAATTCACTGTGTAGAGTTCACAGTTCAACAAGATAGGTGTGCAGGCTAAGAGAACGCAAAGGGTTACAGGTAAATGTCTTGTATGTGCCTGACCACAGATCATAAGATCCTTAGCACATATGATCCAATGAACATCACTGGTGTGGCCCTGGGCCCTCCAAGCACTATCTGAAGGACGCAAGTACCAGTGTATCCTTGGAGTCTCTGACCTGCTCTCCCCTTCCCTCGGTAAATCCCCAGTTTTCAATGAGTCAGATACTTACGTTGTTTTTTTCCCCAATTTGTTTGTTAGATGAATGTCATTTATATAATGCATGAGTGAAACCATCTGGTGATTTTCTTTCACTTCCTGACTTCCTTCACTATTGATCTTACCTTCTTGACTAATGTCCCTCCACTGAAATTTGCAATGAGACTCAGGAGGGAGTCAAATTAATTTTTCTATCAATTTCATATTTCATGAGCTGTTCATGACTGCATTGAATTAAATCATGCCTAATTTCCATGTGCAATCAAACAAACTAGACTATAACGAATGGGCAAAGTTCCTTACTAATGAATGGGAGAAGATAAAAACTGAAAGTAAAAAATTAATAAATACATCTAGTGTAAAATGGAAAAACATTCTTTCATGTTCAATTTTACCCAAATAATTATTATGGAAATTTTCATTTATATGTGCACTATTTACAGTTCAGAAGAAATTCTTGCCTGATATAAAGTTAAAATCTTTTGCAGTTAATATCAGTATGCATTTCTTGGGGTCAGGGTTGGGCCATACCTTGGGGTATTGATCACTTTCTCCTGGCTTGTGCTCAGGGATCATTTTGGTGGTGCTAATGGGAACAAGGATGGTGCTGGGGATTCACCTCAGGTTGGCCAAGTGCAATGCAAGTATCTCACCCTCTAATATCTCCTGGCCCTGGTGTGTTATAATTATTATTTCTATGGTTTAATAGATTATATATGTAATTTGAGGACATCTGTTCTCAAGTTATGATTCAGAAAAGTGAGAATGCACGATGATGAAAGTATTCATGAGGGGAAGGCTATCTAAATGTAACAAATATGACCTTGAGATTTTCTTGAGAAAATTTAATTAAAATTATGGATTCATGCTGAGTGAAATTAGCCAGAGGGAAAAGACAGATATAGAATGACTGCATTTATTTGTGGGATATAAAAAAAATTAGTATGATGCCAATATCCAAGGCCAGGCAAAACATGTATCAGGAGGTCTTGTCAGTGGGTAGAATCTACCACAAATGTGTGGGAGTCAGTGATTATGTAAGTCAGAGAAAGGAACAGGGTACTAATAATTGTTGGAAATGATAACACCACCTAGAGCTGAGCATTGAATGTAGGCAAAGGGATATACACGATAACCTCTAAATGTATTGTAAGCCACAATGCTTAAGAGAAGGGAGAGAGAGAGGGGGAGAGAGAGAGAGAGAGAGAGAGAGAGGGAGAGAGACAGATATAGGGAGGGAGGGAGGAAAGAAGGGAGGGAGGGAGGGAGGGAGGGAGAGAGAGAGAGGAAGAAAAGAACCTGCCAGAGAGGCAGTCTGGGAGAGGAGGGAGGGAATTGGGGATTGGGGACATTGGTGGTGGGAAATGGGCACTGGTGGGGGATTGGAGCTGGAACATTGTATGATTGAAACCTAATCATGAACATCTTTGTAATTGTATATCTCACAGTGGTATAATAAAATTAATAAATAAAAACGAAATAAAAGTATTAATTGTTGCTAAATAAAATACTAAATAAAATAATAAATTAAATAAAATAAATTTTAGATCTTTTGGTTATAGTGTCTTACAAAATGAGAGCTAACTATTTTTTGGAGTGTTGTCATTTTCAAATGCATGAAACAGTTTGTGATTGTACTTATAAGTGAATCCTGAGTTGCACTTACCAGTTCATATCATGAATCACGTTTTAAATTATTAATGATAATACACACTTATTTACTCATTTTCCTAACATTTTTCAGCTATTAGTAATGACAATGCCAATTACACAGGAAACCTCTCTCAGTTCCTGAAATAGTAAATGCTGGTCTACTCATTTCTAATGAGCTATGGCTTTTCATTGGCACATATTTCACTTATTGTTGCAATGTATATTTAGGAATGTGCCTGTGTGATCTCTTTACACTGTACCTCCTTACAGAAGAGAATCAGCATTCATCTTTTTTAAACCTCACAGTGGGTGGCAGAGTCTTGTCACAGTGAATGCTCAATAACTGTCTAGTATCAAAATCTGAAGGAGAGAATTATCAAAATTCTGCCTGCTGCCCGGGAGAAAACTGAATGCAACTCCCTGGTAATAATCCCTCACATTCAGAGTAGGTTTTGAAGCTATATAGCTTCTCAACTCGGAAATCCAAATAGCTAGAAAGGTCAGGCCAATAACCTTCAAAAGTGTGATTTCCTTGTCTGTGTGTGCTTATTGAACTCAGAATTACCTGAGGAGCTTTGTTTTCTGGACATACAAATAAAGAACTCACTTTCCCCACCTAAGTTTCTTTGTAGGCTTATAATTTACATAAAGATCAATGGAGGAAAAAATAGGAGTTAAGCCTGCTTTGAAAATTTCCCTGAATGATTCTATAATACTTCACTCCTTCCTCTGTTCAAAGCTTCTGTCCTAGAATTTGAACTTAGCCAAAAGAAGGTGATGAAGAGTTCATTGAATACAGGGTGTCTGGAAGTAACCCATTGTTTTCTGCTAGGATCTTTGAAAGTTTGATCATATGTGTACAATTTCTGTGTATTTTGATAATATTAAATCATAGATGCATGTTGATATATCAATATTTATGATAAGAATGGGATTGGGTATTTGCAGTCTTCTATTTTATGTTGGCTTAGATGGAAGTTACAGGAATATATCCCATTTGAATTTTTATTATTCAAATAAAAATTTATTATTTTTATTTATTATTTTTTATTTCCAGAGAAGCAGCAATAGAACATGAAACTAATTGTATCGAGTTAATTTTGTTTAATTTTGGAAAAATAATAGTGCAAAATAACAAAAATGGCCCCCAAAAGACATCTTTAAATAATGCTAGAATAAACTACTTGAAATAGGAATGAGATTTTGCTCTTATTACTTCATTCATTTACTTATTTGAAAATAAAATTTTAGTATGTAATTTCAAAGCAGTCTTTCATTTTTTTCATGACTGTGAAAATATTTTTTAACACACGAGTCAAATAAGTTGAAAGTCAGAAAAAAAGAAGAAATTTAATTGTATTGATAAAATACTGTTCTCTGGAAATTATAATAGATTCTTTCAAATGCTGTCCTATACAGTCCTGTCAAATATCCTCCAAGGAAAACATTGTATCACATTTTGTTGTTATTTTGAGTCAAACCAAGCACTGCTCAAGGGCTATCCCCAGCTCTTTATTCAGGGGTCACTATTGATAATGCTCAAAGTACATATAGAGCCAATGATCCTACAGTGATTTTTGATAGGAAAGAAAAACATTATCTGATGGCAAAATTGCATGAAAGGCAAATTTTTAATTTAGAAACATATAGGGACTGGGAAGATAGTATAGCTGGTACAGCATTTGCCTTGCACTCAACCAACTGGGTTTGATACCTGGCGCCAATATGGTACTACAAGCACTACTAGGAGTGATTCCTGAGCCAGGGATAAGTCTTGAGCACAAATTAGACAATAACTAAAACTCAGAAATATATTTTACTAGGAACACTCATTTCAATGTCACTTGTGATTTTTCATTTCTAACCTTAAAGCGTCAGAGTTGTAGGTTAGTAACTATAGGAGAGACTGCATGGGCTGCAAAGTTGAAAAAAAATTATGCCCCCTTGCAGAAAATGTTTGAAGACATGAGCTCTATGGAGCTGTATCCATACTGCTGCATGCTTCTGCTTGTTAACCTAATCTCAATATAAAGTGAAACCATCACTTGTATCACTTGTATCACTTGTCTTCCCATTGTTCATCAATTTGCTTGGTGGGCACCAGTAACATCTCCATATGTCCTGTCACACGCAATTGTAACCCAAGGGCATCTGTTTGCTTCAGGGACAGGAAGAGCCTCAAACCATTCCTCAGTCATGGGAATGAGGGCCATAATTGTTACTGGCTTTTGGCATATCAAATAAAACACGGGTGGCTTGCCAGGCTCTGCCATGTGGGTGGTATATTCTCAGTAGAAGGCTCTCATCTCGAGCATTTTCTGATAAAAATTAAAGAGAAAAGATCAAGTTTTCTCTTGGGGGGAGCTCTGAGGAACTGTAGACTCTTGATGTTGAGAATGACTGACCTCATGATGTGTGGATTGCTCTGGCTTCTTGCTAGATTTATTGGGATGACGGGTATCAGCTACAACCTGCCTAGGACTGTATACAGTGTATAAATGTGAAAGATCCTGGGAAGGACCTGATCCTAAAATACAGTATTATTTAAGACTGTTGCGCAGCCACAGAGCCGTCACACATGACAGATCTGTGAGTCTGGCATGGGTCTCTCTTCCAGGGTTGCTGGCATGGAGGTGGAGGAAAGGGCAGAGGAGCACAAATACCCCCTCCAAGTCTGGCCAGCATGGCCCTTCCCCACACGTGTGAGCGAACCCTTGGAGCAATGTTGGACTCGGCCAGGCTCTAGCCTAGCCCCTTACAGGGAGACCAACTCCATGGGTTGCTTCCATATGGGGCCGAGTGGCTGAGCTGTAGGTCTGGAGTGGATGGGTCTGGATCTCTCCCGGCTTTCAAATGGAGCTGTGGGTCTGGCGTGGGCTCTCTTCTGGGGTAGCTGGCATGGAGGTGGAGGAAAGGCGAAACTATAGGAACACTAAAGTGGAGAAAGTTGCCTTCCAAATATGCCTCTGAGTAATAGTTTGAAGAAGAGTAATGCACCCGATACAATCATTCTTGCATTTTCCTTTCCACGCAATTTCGAGTTCATTGGTTTAAAAGCTTCATTTGAAAGCCCGCAGCACTAAATTCATGCATGCCTTCCACCTCCAAAGTCAGCCTGCATGTTGTGAAAATGAGCTTGGAGGCAGTTTATCACATAAGAATGTGTCACTGATTAACTCTTTTCTTGATGTCTTTTGGAGCAGAAAAGTGAAGTCAGAAGTGACAATTCTAATGGTATTTTCACCAATGCGTGGCGAATCTGTCAACTGGTACTAAAAAGGATTTGTAGTTTCTGTCACAGCATGTGTGCTCCTGAGGCCTGCCCAGCCCAGCCACTAGGATTCTTGGAGCCTTAAGCTTATAGACTTTGAACAGCATATTTTTAAGTTAAAGCATGCCAAATTGCAGTACAAAAATAAGACATAAGGTCCTGGAAGGAACCCAGTCAAATGAGTCAGACCCCTGAAGTCACCTACATTAGTCTCAAGAAAAATCAACATTTGCTCCTACAGAAAAGAGATGAAAGGGGGAAGCATCCTTGGCAAGTAGAGCTATAAACTACATTGCCCAGGCAAACTAAGTTAGGAGATTCTCTTATCAATCAATCTTTCATATTTTAGCAGCATATGGATTGACAAAATACCTTCATACAGCTGCATTTTTTTATGTTAGGTCCCAACACATTTCTCAGAAAATATTGAAAGAAAAGCCTCAGTTTCCTCTTGCCAACCCGAGAGAAGCCCACAGTTTCCCCTACCAGCAGTTCCATTTCTCCACATTGACCAACCCACCTTATCCTAAGGCTCTATCTAACATTCCTGAAGTTCCTCAGGATCATACAATTCTGTCTGGAACCAGGAGTCACAAGACTAAGATAACAAACAATACCTGAGGCAAATAGCTGAAGGAAGAAACCAGCTGGATCACCTGAAGATTTCCATCATTCTCTGTAATTCTTGGTTGATAATTGCAGAAAGCCTTTAAAAAGAGCCTACACAAAATCCCTTAATTTAACTTAGTCCTATACTAAGTTCCTCCCCACAGGGGAGTTTCTTTCCTTTCTCTTTTACTGTCCAACAACACTTTCTACTTCTAATTCTGAGTCTGAGCATCTCTATTATTCAATATTTCATTCTTGAAAATATGAAGAACCTGGGAATTGCGATCAAACACAGAGACCAGCCGCTGCTGCTTCTGCCTCACCTGCATCAATATCTAGTTAAATGGACCAACAGCCACATAGCACAGAGAGACAGACTTCAACACAGCATCCTATTCCCACCACGGCTTCCGTTCATCCCATCTCTGCTTTCTACCTGCTCTTTTGAGGTTCCAACACAGAGCAATGACGAACTAGAGCAGAATCCAGTTCTCTTCCGGGTGCACTGAGTGCCCAAAATTTCCAAGAAGCCATGTGACGCCCCTGAAAGATTCGCTTCACTGTGAATAAATGCCAACACTTCAGTGACTCTCTTCTTAACTTAAACAATTTCTTCTTTTTTCTATATATTTTTTTTGGGTTTTGGGTTTTTTTTTTGTCTGTTTTGTTTGGGGGATTCTGACTAGAGGGGAGTCTGTATGTGGAAAATGGCAGCCCTCATGGAGTGGGGGTTGTCTGACTTCTTGTGAGGCTCTGCTGGGGTGCCGGGCCAGGACTAGAACACGCCATCCCTCCCAGGCACCTTGTGAGTGGCTGGGCACAGGGAGAGCTGGTAGCAGCTCTGCCCAATGTCTGTGAGTCTCTGGATAAGCATGCCTGAGCCTGACTTGAAAAGACTGCTGCAGGGTGGGACTCGAAGAGCAGGGCTGTGATCAGCTCTTCTGCTGGGTGGAGTTCTGATGAGAGGGGAGTCCAGATGTGGGGCAGCAAAGCCTCGCAAGAACCAGACAACCCCCCACTCCATGAGGGCCGCCATTTTCCACATTCAGACTCCCTCTCATTAGAACTCCACCCAGCAGAAGAGCTGATCACAGACTGGCTCATGCGGCCACTTGCGCCACACAATTCATCAATAAATGCTGGAGATCAGAGGTGACTACAAGTGTATGCCACCTGCTCGGCAGAGCCTGGCATGCTACCCATGTCATATTTGATATGCCAAATACCAGTAACAATTATAGACCTCATTCCGGAATGGATTGTGGCTCTTTATGTTCCTGGAGCAAGCAGATGCCCTTGAGCTCTATTAGCGTGAGACAGGATATATGGAGATATTACTGGTGCCCGCTCGAGGAAATCGCTGATGAATGGGAAGACAAGTGAAGTGATACAAGTGATTTGTTTGGGGGCCATACCCGCCAGTGCTCAGGGGTTACTCCTAGCTCTATACTCAGGTTCTACTCCTGGTGGATCACACAGAGTGCCAGGGATGGTACCAGGGATATTCTGCAGCATATGAAATAAACACTCTATTAGCTATACTATGGCTCTGGCCCCTCTTTCATTTTCTTGCGCCTGATTCCAGATTCTTTTCCAAGCCAACTAAAATTTTTGTTGCTCTTCTCCTTCTTATTGATTGTTGGGTTCTGAGTTGATTGTTGAGTTCTGAGCTACTAGCCTTAGGATCCAGCACTTCCCCAGCCACAAGGTCCTAAGGGCAGGACCCAGGAATAGGCCCTGGCCATATGGCTAAGCCCAAAACATCTGTGCTCATCAGAGCTAAGGTGAGGCAGAATGTACCTGGTCTTAGACCTCTGACCACAGTGTTATGTAAACCTTACTAATGTTACCTCGAAAATGCTAAATCTGTGATTGTTTTCTGTTGCAATGGCCCAGGATCTTGCAAATGTCATGTGATTTGTGCTTGTATCCCCTCCACCAAAATATTGTATAAAAGGCTTAAACTGTGCTCAGTTAAATGAGTACTGCTATCCAGAACTCCCCACTGGGTCCGTGTCTTTCATTTTTTCCTTTCTTAGCAGAGGCAAGGCAGAGTTTCTCCCAAGTCCATCCCTCTCCTTTTCTGCAGGAATGAAGTCCGGCAAGATCTAGGTCTCCCTCATTCGTGCTGAGGGCTGTTGGCCAGGGCCCCCAACAGTTGATCAGAGTCTAAAAACAGAAGACAATAAAATAAAGGAAAGGAACAGTTTGCAGAAAAGTTCATTTGACTCCTAGGTTTGGGTTGAAGTCAGATTAGAAAAAACTAACAGGGGTTGGAATGTCTGAAGTTAAAGGCCCTGATGATCCCCTGCTGAGAAGTGGAAGAGTTTCTCTGCTTATTTTCCTTTTGACTTAAGAAAATGCTTTCAAGTGTCAAAGGAGTTTGTACTTTCATCATCCTGAACAAGACTGTCTCACTTATTAGTTATTTAAGCTCTTACAAAAAATCAGTTTGGGGGGCTAGAGAGATAGTATTGCATGTAAGGCACTTGCTTTGCATGTGATTAGCCTGGGTTCATCTTCCAGCATCCTATATGTTCTCAGGAACCACCAAGAGTGATACCTAAGTGCAAAGCCAGTAGTAAGCTCTGAGCAAGCCAGATATGGCCTCAGAGCAAAACAAAGACAAATTGCTTTGCTTCTGGTGGCCTAATGGTTAAGATTTGACACTCTCCAAAAGTCATTTTTTAAAATCCATTAACACTGGTAATGACAAACTTGATTGCCCACAGAGCAGGGCATTGTCTACAGGGAGTGAGTCCAAGAACTAAAAGGCCCACTGTCATTCTTGGAAAGGAGGTTCAGGTCGATTAATGTGTCACAAATTGGGATTGTTACTCCTACTTGTCACTTGGTATCTCTGAGCCTCCCTACATGGGAATCCCAAGCAAGGTCCCAAGGTTAGCTGAGCTTGTCCTGAATTTTTTTGTATTGTTCTCAGTTTGTGGATTCCAACACACTCTTCCAAGACTCCTCTCCAACTGATGAGTTCTACTAGATCCATTCCCTGGGGTCTCTTGCTCATTGAGTTCTGTGGAATCTGTAACACAAAGAGATAAAGAGAAGAGAAGGCATTTAACTCTCAGCTCCTGCCCCTCCCCTCACAGCTCTCAGAAACCTCCTCCAGCTGGGGGAAGTGGAGAGAGGGAGAATCATTCCTACAGATATTCCTCTTGCCTCCAGGAATGACACTATCTCTTCCTCTTTCCCTTTAATCCCCAGGGAAGTGAGTTTCCCAAAATTGCCTGCACAGGTTTCCTTATTGAATATCAATTTTTTTTTATCTAATGTAATCCCATTATCCATTTTTTCTCTAGTGGAGATCCACTATTATGGTCACAATTCTTTAATATAGTTTCTTCATTCAATTATTTTATTGGCTTCATCTGAATTAAATTTGTCTAGTTGGCACTCCGATGCAGGGTCTTCATCTAAAAGAGTCTATTTGAAATTATATTTATGTTCAGTGACATAATAACATAGCACCTGTTTAATTATATATGATGCATGAAAAAATAAGCTGACCTCTATTAACTTCAGACTATGCATCACTACATTTTAGACTTGTCAGCAAATTCAGTATATTTACTCTTAATTTAATGAAGCTATTTTAAATTTCATAGATGTGGAAACAATTGGAATATAGGCATCAGAAATCTTGCGATGTCAAACTTCATTTGAAAGATCAGTTATGGGTCATGGAAATAAGAACTCTAATAATCATACTTTTTAAAATTTTCCATATATAATAGGGAATATAAAATACAAAATACAAAAATGACATATTCATGCAATCATGGTCTATAATTTTAGAGGAGAATCATATAAAATAACAAGGATTAAATATGCAGTCAAATTCTTTTATCATCTCTATCTTATCTGATATTAATACATGTCAACTAGAAAACTGTTACTTTTTCAAAAGCCCTAATTCATAAGCAGTTTTCTTGTAACTGTCAGAACCATCAAAAATTTTATTTTAAAACCTAGATTTAGGAAAGAAGAAATTATTATAACCTGACATAATTCACAATTCAGTTCATTTGCCTGCTCTTTCTTCCTTTTCCAGAAGTTCAATATAAGTACACCTTGGCAGGTTATCTTTCATAGTTTTAGATATGCAATTTAGATTTTAGCATATACATAAAAAGCCACCACTGGTTTAGTGTCAAGTAAATTAAAGACCACTTGGGGCTTCCTCTGATGGGAATCCCAATAGACACCATAGATATTACATATTTTGATCTGAAAGTATTTATAAATAGTTCCCTAAAGCATATTCTTTCAGCAGTACAGACTCTGACCAATAATGCTGATGAGGGAGACAGTAATTATGTTATCA
This sequence comes from Cryptotis parvus, assembly GCA_021461705.1. NCBI lineage: Eukaryota > Metazoa > Chordata > Mammalia > Eulipotyphla > Soricidae > Cryptotis > Cryptotis parvus. The sequence continues at coordinate 124,204 of JAJIBD010024752.1, forward strand.
AAAATATCAACAACAGTTTTTGTGTCTACAGATATGTTTGGAGATGTTAGAATTAAGAAAGGCACAAGAAGGTCAGGCAAGCAATAAAAGAATATATAAAGAGCTTATCTTCCCTGTGCCCAAACCTTTCGCTGATTTTAAGATTATTACACTTGATGCTTTAGAGTAAAGAGTAGTTAACTATATATGAATTGTCTATTGAATTTCACATTTGATGGTAAAACTTCTATATACTTCTCTTACAGCTATTTTCTTGTTTCTGGGTGTGCAATGTTATAATGCCTGCTGAAAACAGCACCGCATATTTTTCATATTTTCAGATTCCTGATTAAACTGAAAAAAAGTTTATTTTTTCATCTCACAGTAGATTACAGTCTTGGTGAAAGATGTAATTCACTTCTATTTATCTAATTTTTTTTGATTTTGGGGTAACACCAAGTGATGCTCAGGGATTACTCCTGGCTGTGCACTCAGGAATTATTCCTAGTGGTGCTCAGGGAACCATATGGTTGTAAGGGATCAAACCTGGGTCGGCCAGTACAAGGCAAACGTCCTACCACTGTACTATGCTCTGACACCAAAGGATATAAATTTAAAATATTAGAGACATTTCTATCCACTGACAATGTTTGTAGAAGTTAACAGTCAAGTCTTGATGTTAAAGTAGGAGAACTTTACCAAATCTTAAATTTTGTTTTGTGTGTGTATGTGTTGGGGGAGGCAGCAGAAATAAGATTCCTCAGGACAGTCTCTTTGTTTATTTATTTTTGGGTTTGGGACCACACCTGGCAATACTCCTGGTGGTTCAAAGTTAGGTCCCAAGAATGCAGTGCTGCAAAGGCACTGGTGCTGGCATTGCCAAGACTCCCAGAGCTGCTCCTGACGCTCCAGGTTCTAGCCTGTGATGCTTAGTAGACCCACAGCACCGAGGACTGTATCACCTCCACTCTGCTTTTAGACAAAAGAGAAGCTCAGATTCATTTCTAGATTCTGAATAATTTGTAGCCCAAGGGAATCCACTCGCTCAAGGAACATAAAGAGCCTCCTTCAGGTCATGGGAATGAGGTCTATAATTTGTACTGGTTTTTGTCATATCAAATACAACATGGTAGCTTGCCAGGCTCTGCCGTGTTTAAATTTTGTCATTGTATTTAAATTTTGAGTAATATTTTATTCTTAAATTCAAAAATTTTGAAAAGTAAAATTTTTTCTTAAATTTTGAGCCAAAATTTGAGTCAAATTTAGAGTTCACACACACACACACACACAAACACACACCTTGGATATCATTTGTTAAATGCTTTATGTGCAAATATTTTCTCCCATTTGGTAGCATATGTTGTTATCAATAGTCTTTGACTGCACAGAATAACAGTTTTAGTCTCATATAGCTCCAGTCATTTATTGTTGTTTACTCTTTGGTTGTTCACAGTAATCCATCATTGAAATTAACATTATGAAATGCTGACTTTAAAATGTTTTTTCTTGTTTTGGGTTTTATAGAAAAATTTTACTCTGATTTGAACTAATTTTCCATTTAGTGTGATATAGTAATCTAGTTACATTATTTTGAACGTTGATATCCTGTTTTCTCAGTACCACTTTTTAAAATTTTCCTTTCTCCATCTGATGCTATCAACTTCTTTATCAACAAGTAATTGCTCTCAGTTCTTTTCCATTTTTATATCTATTTTTGGCCTGATATTTAGATTATTATTTTTTGGAATGGGAGAGGGAGTGTTGTAGTTATACCTTGTGGTGCTCAGGGCTTATTCCTGGCCCGTACTCAGCCATCACTCCAGGCTCTGTGTTCAGAGCCTGAATCTGGGCTCAGCAATCACTACTCAGCAAAGACTCAGGGAACCATGTGTGATACCATGGACCTAAAGTGGGTCAGTGAAGTGCAAGACAAATGCCCTAACTGTTGTACTACCCGCTCAGCCCTTATGACTAGATCTTTCTCATAGAGCTTGAAGTCAGAATGAGAAATTTCCCACCATTGTTTTTTGTTACTAAGAATCACTTTGGTTATTCAGCATATTTAGTAGTACCATATAAATTTTAGCAGTGTTTGTTATATTTTCTTGGATTATGTCACTGAGGTTTAATAAGCATTGCACTCACTAAATCTGTGTAAACTGCTTTGAATATCATGATCATTTTTAGCAATGTTAAACATTCTAATCTAGGAGCTGAATATCTTCCTACTTCATGTGTTTTCTTTATTATTTTTTTGACAGTATCCTAATAGTGTGCATTGGGCCCTCTTTGTTCTTAGAACTGTAATACCTTTTATAGCAAAGATGAGTATAGCTTTGAAAGGTAAGTGTAAGTTTTCTTGAATGCTCTCTTTTATATTATCATTTTTTTGTAAAAAAGAGACTAAAATTTTAGGTCACCACTTAACTTTTATTTATTTTAATTTTTTATTTTCTTTTTGGGTCAAATCCAGCCACTCTCAGGGACTTCTCCTGGCTTTTTGCTTAGGAATTACTCCTGGCAGTGCTCTGGGGACCATATGTGATGCTGGAGATGGAACCCAGGTCGGCTGCATGCAAGGCAAATGCCCTCGCTCTGGACTATCGGTCCAGCCCACCACTTAACTTTTAAATCTATTATTTCTAATAGCCCTTTGGTCGGGGGCATATCTATAGCACAGTAGGTAAGGCGTTTGTCTTGATGCAGCTGATCTGTCTTCAACCCCTACATATGGTCCCCCAGGGTACAGCCAGGAGTAACTCCTGAGTGCAGAGCCAGGAGTAACCCCTGAGCATTGCCAGGTGTGACCCAAAAACCAAAAAAAAAAAAAGCCCATTGGTCTTTATTGGTCTTTAGTCTTTAGGGTTTTCTATACTTATCAAGACACCTGCAAAGAGAGATTGGTAGGAACCGCTTTGCTGCTCAGTTTTGTTCTAGGGTGCAGCTACTTTCCCCAACAATATAGGGGAGCAGATAGGGTCCTCTTCTGCGCCAGAGGATCTGCGTGTCTTTCGCCATGGCCAAAGACAAAGACTCGTGTATCCAGCAAATTTCCAAAAGGTTTTTGCTCACACAAGTTCTGGTATAAAATACAATATTAGGAAAATCCCAAACTTCTAGTTCTGAGCTGGGCCCACTCCATGTGTTGAGTTTTGGATTCTCAGCCAAGATGGCTCCTACCATGTGCTTATGGGCAGAGAGCAGAGCAGGCAGAAAGCTCAGGCAGAGAGAGTCAAAATGACCAAAAAGCACTTCTTCCTTGCTTCTAGCTTATTTTATTGTCAGAAGTCCACCATGGCTTCAAGCCAGCTCATTATGGGCTGGGCTGTCTAGGGACAAAGCCAGGCCAATGACCCTTTAGATATGTATATCTTTGGTTGGGCCTTCAGCTCAAGCTTCACAAATGCCAGTGCCGATTGCCTGAGATCCAATCTCCCTAATAGAGTGGGGAGGGCTGCATCCCTGAACCGTAAAGAAGTTCAGAATATAATTTGTAGAGAATGGCATTAATACTTCTTACATGAATATATAGCCCACCAATACCAGCAAATCTGAGATCATGCTAAGGTCCATAATTCATCAGAATAATTCACTTTGGCTTTTACCTTTAGAGTCAGAGACACGTCAGAATGCCCAGACGTGCATTGGCAAGTCTCTTTGAACTAGCAGAACTGATTACATTATGGTTAATCCATCGTGACCAATCTATCTTGGAGCATCTATGTGTATGTCCCACGTGGGGACCTATGGGGCAAAGAATATTGTAGTAGAGCAAGCAAGATTCATAATAAGAATATTTTGCCATGCAGAATTATGAAATCAATCCTGTTCAGCCCATGCTCCCATTGTGTCTGTTCTGGAGATTCCCTAAAGGCAGGGAGCAGCTCTTAATATAAGCTAAATGTAGCAGAAGGCTAGAACTCAATAGGCTCTGTCAGCCAACAAGTGATAGTTATTTCTTTTAAAATTCACTTTCCTTTTCTTCATTTTTTGTGCTTGTCATTATATTTCTTTTATTTTTTGTCTAATGTTTGGGCTAAGATTTCCAATTCTGTGTCAAATTATAATAGTGACAGTGGGCAAATTTGCATTTTAGCTCATAATAGAGAAAAACCTTTTAGTCTTTTGCCACAGAATATGATGATTTAGGTGAGTTTGTCATAAATCATTTTTAGTATGTTTCTGAATGATTCTTTTAGAATTATTGTTCATTTTTATCATAAGTAGATTCTGTGTCTTGCAATTTTTTTCACTTCTATTTATATCACAATTTGCATTTATTTTTTCGTTGAAGGTCTTATGCATTATATTTAATGATTTGTGATTCTGAACAGTCTTTGCATTTCTAGAATAAACTACAACTAGCCATGAGTTATGGTCCTTTCAAACATTGTTGTATTTGGTTTGTGAAGAGTTTTACAGCTATGTTTATTAGGGATTTGGTAGGTTGCTTGTTTTGTCCTGTTGACTTTCTGTAACATAGTAATAACTTCATAAAATATTTCTGAAAGCATGCCCCTCATAGAACTTTGTTCTTGGCATTTTAGATACTTGCTCTCCCTAGAAAAAGTTTTATCTGCATGTTCAGTTTATATTTTTATTTTAAATAAAATTGTATGTATACGATATAAAAACAATGGTTCATTTTGAAATAACTTTATTTCTCTATTCATCTCTCTCTTTTTGCTTGAACACTTATTTTTGTCTTAAATGAATCAAATCATTTCCTGCTACCTAACTTTTGCAAAGCAAATTCCAATCTCTAGAAAGCTCTTCATACTCCTTTGACTATTTCCTAACTATTTCCAGTTTCTCCCTTATCTGAATCTTTGTTCTCTTGAGAAATAGTTCCTTGAATTTCAGATAAGATTGCCTTGCTATTATCTCCTTTTTCAATTGTTTAAATGTTTCCCTGTATAGAACTTATCAGACCATAACAAATTATTTGTGTAATTATTTGCTTGATATTGATCTTGATCTAGACTAAAAAGTACATTTGAATCATTCGAATCGACGCTGCGTGTGCTTTTCACTCTGCCTCACTGAATTTAGCAGTCTTTGATGTATAACGTGCCCATAATATCTTTGAAATAGATATTACAAAAAAGTTATATGAAATATTTTAGCCTTCTTTTAGAAAAAAAAATAAAATTAACTTTCTACCAGATTATTTTAAGTAGGTAGGCATGTACAGTGTCTCTGGCACTTAACTAATGAATGTATTACTATTAATGAATCCATAGCACTGTTTTATGTTGGCAAGATAAAAAGGCACTAGTATAAAGATCATATTATTATAGAATCAAACAAAATATGGAAAATATAAATTACTACTCATAATCATTTAAAAAGTTTACTATTCATAATACAAGGAAAATTAAAATTTAGATACATCTATATAATACTTCAATTTACAGTATGCAGTTTTAGGGTTACTAATAAAATATTTCATCTTTTCTAACAAGAAATAAATTGAGTGTGTTAAATATTTTGCTTCATTATCTTGACAGGACGTATGGAGATGTTACTGTTGCCTGCTCGAGGAAATCAATGAACAACAGGAAGACACGTGATACAAATGAAGTAAAATGATCTTAACAGTACAAATATTTTACCAAACACATTCATGGGCAAACCAATTGAACATTTAAAGTTATTTTTTGTAAGATATAGACTAAAATCAACTCAGGGATATGTGTTTGTTGATGACTAAGAAATAGTGTTCTTCAAGCGGCTGGGGAGGCTGAAACTCCGGATCGCCCTGGGCCCAGCTGACTATGGGACCCCCAGGAGGGCAGACAGATTTTGGGAGTGGGCCCGTCACCTCTGGGCGGTCCCGGAAGCAGCCGGATGAGACTCGTCCATCACACTAGCCACCATTTTCGCTGTCTGGAAGCTGGGAAACTGCCTCACGACCAGATTAGAGCAAAACCAGTTCGAGCCCAGGTCGCACGGCCCCAAGCGGCTGCGCGGTCCATTAAAATAGTGGAAATAGTAATGTCTTTTAATGCACTGCATTCCACGAAGAGCAGGAAAGTTTGGCAGGAGGCAGAAATAAAGAGGAGAGAAATGACATACAGAACCCGCCAAGTAGTTGAGGTGTGGGAGGGGGAGGGAGCTGGGGACATTGGTGATGGCAGATGGGTTTGGGTGGAGGAATGGGTGTTGGAACACTGTAGAACCAAAACTCTACATGAGCATCTTTCAATTGTATGTCTAAATGGTGTAATAATATTTGGAGGGGGATGGAAAGAAATAGTGTTCTGGAGACTAAAAAAATAAGGCATAGAACAAAAACGTTTGTCATCTTGATAATATTTACTGAGATGAAATCAGTCATTTCATATTTGCTTTTTGCCTAAAGACCTGGAACATTAACACGTTCATGGGCCAAAGACAGATGGCTGCTAACATGCTATCCCTAGGCTTAACTCTTGTTCTCCCATTTTCAGCCACTGAAGGAATTTGGTTCATCATCTGTAATATGGGACTATTTCATCCCTTAATTTTTTGGGTCTTCACAAGCAATGTCCAGCACCTTGTGGGTCTGAATTATTGATGCTCAGATGGTTCGATTTGGTCTAGAAATTTAATACTACAGACCAAGAGGCACTGGGTGCCTCCAGAGCCATATCTAGTGGTCCTTGGAACCTTCCAGAACTACACTTTCTCATAGGCAAAAGTCTCCAGAGACAAATCTAACATTGTTTCTGGGCTAAGGTGGTATCAGGGGTATACTCTAGCCTTCTTGCTATATTCATGGTTCCTTCTCACTGAATTTTAAGACAAGGGATTTGTGTCATGCATCCTGTGATGTTAGGAAATGTCAGGATGAAATAATCAACATCACCCAAATATAAATAATTTAACACAGCAAATGAAAATGGCACACATTCTAAGTGTACAATCATAGCAGACTAAGTTTTAATGGTTTGAAGTCAACACTAGGTATATGAAGTTTATATCACAACACTTTCCAAACAATTATTACCTAGAGAGAAGTGTAATTATTATTTTAATGTGATTTTGTGAAAGCTATTATTTTATATTTTTTGCTATTAATGTTGAACACCTGGGATGAGGTCAGAGGCAAAAAAGAAATTTTGTTGAATCAATTTAATACCAAAATGAAATAGAAGGATTGAATTTAGCTAAGTATCAATAATTTCAAGAATCTTGACACAAAGATGAGTAGAAAAATTATAGAGTAAATGTCAATAGTTATAGTTTTTTACATGATCTTTTATGATGGGAGAAATAATAGTATACCTTCATGTCAAAGAGAATGATCTAAAAAGTGGGAGAAATTTAAAGAGATGGGAAATATTAAGATGCTTTCTAGATGTAAAGAGTAAGTGCAGGAATTAAGATATATACTGACCCCTGCTCATTTGGGGTCACTCCTAAACCCAGAGACAGAAGAAACCATTGAGAACCACCAAGTGTGGCCCCCAAAACAAAAAGCATAGATGAAAACAACAAAGTAAAATAATATGGGTCTAGAGCAATAATGCAGTGGAAAGAGCACTTGTCTTGCATATAGCTAAACTTGGTTTGATCCCTGTACCCCATATGGTCCCCAAAGCCCACCAGGAGTGATCCCTGAATGCAGATCCAAGAGTTAATTCTGAGCACTGCTGGCTATGCCCCCAAAATGTTTTTAATGAATTTACTAAAAGTGAGGAAAACTAAAATTTTCTAGAGAAATTTTTTAGATAGAGATATAAAATATAAATATGATCTCTAACAATGGCCACTCAGCTCATCCATGGAAACCTGTTTATGAAACTGAATTAAAGCAATGGATAGAAATGTCCTGTCTGTGAGAGTTTCACTGTTGCTTTTTGTGAAATTAAAACGAAGTAATACAGTTTCTCAACTTCAAATTTGTAATAACAGGAGCTAGTGAGATAGTGCAGTGGGTAGGCCAATGTCTTGCATGTCACCTACTTGGGCTTAATCTCTGGCACCTAACAGGTCCCCTGACCTCCCTCATAGTGATCCCTGAACTCAGAGCCAGGTGTAAGTCCTGAACACTACCACGTGTGCCCCCCACCCCAAAAAAGGTTGAAGAGACAACAATTTAACTTTAAATACCTGGAATCATTTAAATATTAGATTATTTAAATATGTACTGAATTCATGCTTTGAAAAAATGCATTTCCAAATATTGTGTACAGACTGAAAACAAAATTCTAGGTTTTTTGTAAAAGTTGGAACAAATTATTATATCACAAGGGCAGAACAAGCTCATCTTAAATAATAAAATCAGGAATTGAATCAAGAGGAATGATAACCTGGCTCACTGTTCTAGTTGCCCATTCATTGGATGGAGGTTTGGCAGGTGAAAGGGTGTTTCGGATTCCAGGGATTGATTTAAACCTGCCATTACATATTTCTCTTCCGCTCACTCTTTCCTCACAATTACAGTTTCCATGACAGCAAACCCAAACATCTAACAAATGTCCATAATTTCCTTATTTCATTATTTTTCTTAAATCTTGAACATCCTTTTGCCACCCTATCAACATTAACCAAATGTACTGGTTCTTTTGGAAGCACACCAGCAGTGCTCAAGAATTACTCCTGACTCTGTGCTCATGGATCAGGGGGTCACATGTGGTGTCCCGAATCCAACTGCATGATGCATGTCAGCACTGTGTGAGACAAGCAATGTAACCTCTGCACTACCTCACTGGGCAATTTACTGACAATTATAGCAGCATTTGAAGAGCACAACAAATGTCTCCAAAACACTTGCTCTTCTTGTAAAATGAATCATCTTAGGAGTTAGAGTATGTTAAATATGATTCTACTTAGTAGTTTAATTAAATTAAAAACTGCTTTGCATAATAGCTATTAAGCCTGTACTAAAATCTAATATTATACAAACTAAAGACGGGATCTCACTCCCATAGGATTTCCATGCCCACCTTCTTCATATACTTTGCTAGTGTTGTTTGTCCTTATAGTCCTCACAATACCTTATATATTATCTTCAACTATGTGAAGTTTTAAATTAATGTGTTCAACTAGTGAAATATTATTCATCCATGAGACAGAAGGAAATATTGCTATTTGTAACAACATAAATAGTAAGAACATTATGGTAGGTGAGTGCCAGACAGAGGAACTGTATTCCTGTATATAAAAAAATTTAATGTAGAATCTAAGATAGTCAAACTGAAAACAGTAAAATCAAATTTACAGTGATAGGAAAGGGAATAATTGAAGAAATACATATAAAGGGGATAAAAACAAATTTGGGGCTTCTTATACATAACTTTGCAATTATAATAAAAATAATGTGCTATATGTTTTAAAGGTATGAAAAATAGTAAACTTTAATTGTACCAACCATTAAAAGAATGAGAATTATGTAACATGATAGAAATATTAGTTAACATTGAGATAGAATGCATATTTCAATAAATGAAACGTCAAATTGTTGCAGGACTCCTCTAAGAGCCTCTGCATCTGCTCTGGATTGCCTCCTGCAAATCACTTCGTACATAAGGGGGTAGTCTAAATGTGGCAGTTTATCTGACCATGTATTCTGTACTAGCTGGTATAAATATTCTCTCATGCTACCACAATCATTGTGGGACTAGCTAGATCTTACCAGCATATTTGCCTGGCCACGTTGGATCTCTAAGTAAGTTGACCAGAGAGAAATGCTGTTTGCCTTCAAGCAAGCAAGCATGGCTCCCTGATAACTCAAAGGCAACTAAAATACAAAACTACCGTAAAGTAGACGAGACTTGTGAAGGCTTGGAGAAATATTTAACTGGCATCAATTAGTATTAGTCTTTGGTACAGTGACATGTCATCTCAGAAACCCCGTTCTCTACCCTATAAAGGCATTTCCAGGCAGATTTTGGCTCAAAACATTAGCATATAATAGGGCCTAGGTGAGGTGCTGGGAGAAATTACCTGAGGGCATTTGACCCTTCCTGCTTCCCATAATAGTGGGAGGTCTGAGATGCAGGGGTATAAAACCAGCTTGCTTCCTCTCTCTCTCTCTCTCTCTCTCTCTCTCTCTCTCTCTCTCTCTCTCTTTGGGCTATCTTTTTGGGCTCTCTTTTTGGGGCTTGCATTCTTCCTGGGAATCTTGTCTTTGTCTCCTTTTTACAGGGCATTTACATGTGGTGGCCTCCATCTTGGCCTACACATGACTGGGGTTCTAGCCGGGAATCCTAAGCACAGGGTTTGTTCTATTGCTGGCTTGTATGCCTGAACCTGTGATAAGTAAAGCCTTTTAAAACTGCATCGGATTCCTGAGTCTTCATCCATTCCCCACTGGCTTCAGAGGTAGAAGGGGAAATTGCTTCCCGGCACTGTTGGGGACCCGGCGGCATCCCCGACATCAAATAATACTGTTTGCTTTAAACTTATGCCATGTTATTCATCACATAAGGTTAAATAATAATCAAGACTCCATATACAAATATGGTAGGGCATATGATATGCAAGTAAGCAAGTAGGTAGATGCTCTTAAATAACGCTCACAAATCACAATAATGTGAATCATTTAGTCAGGTCAGACCATTGACCAAATATTGTAGCCATTTTAGTAGTTTTTATTAATAAACAGGAAAAATAAATTTGTTATTAGATGGAGCTAACAGGAGAACATCATGACTGGAATATGTTGGAAGAGTCTTTAGCAATGCCCAGTATATTACTTTGGTTTACATAGCATATATATGAAGAATTATATTCGCATACTTCTTCATCTATACTACTTCATATAATGCAGAAGATACATAGGTATATATATATTCTAGTATGTAGTGTATATATAAGTATGTATGTGTGTGTTCTTTACACTTATCCATATGATCAAGTTCTTTGTTCTACTTGCTTGCTCAGTACCTTGGCTTCCATTTTAACCACTATGCAGAAGTAGCATAAACAGCGTGGTATTGGAATAAAAACAGACCTGTGGAACTATGGAATAGAATTGAGTATCCTGACACCCAACCTCAAACACATGATCATTTAATCTTTGATAAAGATGCAAAGAGTCCAAAATGGAGTAAGGAAAGCCTCTTCAACAAGTGGTGTTGGGAAAACTGGGCAGCGACATGGAAAAAAAATGAATTTGGACCTGTGTCTAACACCATGCACAAAAATCAGATCAAAATGGATTAAAGATTTCAATATCAGACTTGAATTCATAAAGTACATTGACGAAAATATAGGAAAAACCCTCCACGACATTGAAGTTCTTAAGATATTCTATCCACTTCTCTGTTAGATGCCATTTGCAGTTTCTTTATCTAAGGTGCAGAGCAAACAAAGTACCTGAGAATCAAACTATAGCAAGCATGCAATCTTTAAAATGAGCCTATCAAGGGCACAGGCTGGGAGGCAGTCAAGAGCCTGGCGACATTGGTGGAGGGAAGGGACCACTGAATAATAGGATTAGTGTTAGAACATTGCTAGCCTGAAACAACTCGGAATAACTTTGTAAATCATGATAGCTTAATAAAAAATTTTAATTAAAATACAACTCAGTTATATTTTGTATTTATGATGTTTTATTCTACCCCACTACAAGGTCGACATGTAGGGGTTGGTTACAAGACAGTGCTCAAATAAACTTCGCATGCACTTTGATTAGTGCACTGTTAAAAGGGTGATCATAAATCTTTAGAAGGAAGGTCAAAATACAAACACAAGACATTCCAGATGAAAGCACTTGAATACCTAAATTAACATGCTGCAGGCATCCTAACCTAAATCATAACCCAATTGAACTGATTATAAAGAGGCACTGATAAATGAACTGTTTTAATAAGCATTTATTTATGAATCTGTTATCAGTGTTTCTTCCATTAAAGTAAAATAATTAAGACACTGAATCAGATCAAGATAACATGGCTGCTAAGCAACATCTTGTGCTTTATAAGGGCACAGGGGCCTGCGTGGTGGAAAGTGAGGCAACGTTCTTTAATGAACATACATTCCCTTTCAAATTATTCCACTGCTCAAAGGAAGACTGTTATTTAATAAAGAAGCTTAACTACAAGCATCACTCACAGTTTTATTTCTTATATGCAAAAAGGCAGTGCACGGAGTTATATTTCAACTTTGGCATTTAGTGCTTTTTGTCTTGGAGTAGAAGCTATAAGTTGAAAGGGTCATTTTGTTATAATCACCCAAGTGAAAACTATTATTTGATTACTATTTGTTAATGAGTTATATTAGAAGCTGAGCCAAGTACTAAAAGGGGAAATCCATAAAACCACTCTCAAAGTCCGCAAATCTTTGAGGTCACTGGAACTCTGAGCTTCAAAGCTGTTGAAAGATGTGGACATACTTATTTTCCTGTCACGCCTGGTCCAGCAACAACGGACACTGTGGAGATACACAGATGGCGCTCAATTTCACTGTGATCCCAGCTAGCCTTCCTCTCCTGCTCCCCTTCTAACCTGTGATCCAGAACTGGGTTCAACAGACTTTGCATCTCATGAATATTTTTGTAATTAATATTAGAATATAATATTTGTCCTGCCTCCCATAAGAAGGCAATTTCTCTCCTTTCAAGTAAGTAGAAATGGCATTGAGATCTTAGAATACTTCTAGAGTTTAATATTTCGATACTCCAAACCTTTATATTGGATCACTTTATAAGTCTAACACGAGAGTTCAGTTTCACCACTCTGCTATATGATTTTATATACACATATATAACAGAAATATAAAACATATATGAGACAAATATAATATATGACAGTTTTTTCACTCCCCATACAATGGTGAAAAAAAGGAAATTCAACCATGTTTCAGAAGTTCCACTTGTAATTATTACCATAGGGGTTCAAATCTTGAAATTTTCTACCTCATGACTCATTTCTCTTAGAATCAGTATTTTCTCTAAATTGAATTTCGCTTCTGAGTAAAGCAAGAAACCAAATGACAGTTAACAGAATGTAAGAGGATGCAAACTAGCTCAATCATTTCAGGTTAAGATGAAACTAAAATTTAAGTCTTATTTCAACTATGCTGACTTGTGCTCACTGATCAAATCAAAACCATTTAAGTATTTATTAAATATGACCACCATCTAATGATTTCATTATGATTTTTTAATTTAATTAATAAAGTTAAAAATTTCAAATTTATACTAAGTAGAATTTTATTTTTAATTTTTAATTGAGACTTTTATACAACTGACATAATTGAAAAGTTATAGAATTTTATCTAAGTTGTTGCAAAGACATTACCTAATCAAATCATCCGGAAAGAAAAGTTACATGAATCACAAATAAGCCGCAATTTTTTTTTGGAAAAGGACTATATTCTTATTTCTGATGAGTCGAAATCTCTTAACCATTTGTATGTATATATAAGCAATTGATAATGAAATTTCATTTCATTGCTGATGACATCGTTCTAATAACACCAAACATTAGCCAAGCAGCACAAATGCTGGCTGACTTTGACCGATAACGTGGAAAGATAGGTCTGCAGCTGAATCTAAAGAAAACAATGTTCATGAAGAATGAACTAGTTCCTGAGGCCCCATTCAACTCTCAATGGAACAAACATCTCTGAATGCAGCAGTTATGTGTACCTAGGTCGAGAAATCAACATGATGAACGACCTAAAACCTGAGCTGCGCAGGAGGAAGAGAGCAGCATGGAATGCCTTCAAAGGCATGGAAGAAATAGCTCAAAGGAAGAAGAACCTCCGGCTCCGGGCACATCTCTTTGACTCCACCGTTCTCCCTGCATTAACATATGCCTCAGAGACCTGGGCCCTACAAAAGCAGGATGAGAATGCTATTTGGGTCTCCCAGAGAGGCATCGAAAGAGCTATGCTTGGAATATCATGCCTCACTCAAGTGAGAGAAGGAATCGGAGTTATGACCTCCATCGCTATTCCAGAATCAGGGACACTGTCTCATTTGCCAAGGCATCGAAATCAGATGGGCTGGACATGTAATGCGATTTGGAGACAATCGCTGGACTAGAGCCGTTACCGACTGGATCCCACGGGATGTCAAAAGATCACGTGGCCGCCCACCTACAAGATGGTCTGACTTCCTTGTAAAGACACTGAAGGAACGTTTTGAGGCTCTTCGTATTCCTGAATCAACCAGATGCCATTGGGCTACATTGGCACGTGATAGGGTCCAATGGAAATGTTACTGGCGCCCGTTCGAGCAAATCGATGAATAACTGGGATTCAAGTGATCAAGTGATCAATGAAATTTTATATAGTCATCAATTTATATAATAACATAGTCTATCACAGTATCACTGTCTTCCCGTTCATCATCGATTTGCTCGAGCGGGCACCAGTAACATCTCATATGTCCTGTCTCATGAAGTAGAGCCCAAGGGCACCTGCTTGCTCCAGGAACATAAAGAGCCTCAAACCATTCCATCAGGTCATGGGAATGAGGTCTATAATTGTTACTGGTATTTGGCATATCAAATACGACATGGGTAGCTTGCCAGGCTCTGCCATGAGGGTAGCATACTCTTGTAGTCATCTCAAAATCCAGCATTTATTGATGAACCGCGCAGATGCAAGTGGCCTCTTGAGCCGGGCTGTGATAGGCTAGTCTGCTGGGTGGAGTTCTGATGAGGGGGAAGTCTGGATGTGGAAAATGGAGGCCCTCATGGAGTGGAGGGTTGTCTGTCTTGTTGTGAGACTCTGCTGGGGTGGCGGGCCCGGGTTAGAACCAGCTCCTGGGCGCCTCATGAGCGGCTGGGCACAGGGAGAGCCAGTAGCAGCTCTGCCCCATGTCTGTGAGTCTCACTGCCTGAGCCTTGGCCCAACAAAATGGCGGCGGCGTCACTTTGTTTCCGCAGCTCCTACGGCTGTGGCAGTGGCAACTGCCTTTTGAGGTGTGGGGAGGTTCTAGTAGCAGCTCTAGTGATGATTAAGAGTCCAGTGAATTACTCTCATAACCGAGCATTGGGGAGCACAGGAAGATGCCCGAAGGTGGCTGGAGTCGACTAGGCATTGAAGTGAAAACATGACTGCTGAGCACATGAGTGAAAGCAAGTTGAATACATTGGTGCAGAAACTTTATGATTTTCTAGCACACTCATCAGAAGAATCTGATGAAACAAGTTCACCTCCAAGACCTGGGCCGGATTGAAAAAAACTGCTGCAGGGTGGCTGTTGATGATCCGGGCTGTGATAGTCTGGTCTGCTGGGTGGACTTGTCTATAGATGTGCTAATTTATAGCATGTCAATGAAGATGGGCCAAATGTCAAACCTTCATAAAGAAATATATCAAATGAATGCCTGTTTATTATTTTTTAATTTTCTAAACATTATCTGCTTTTTGCATATATTATTAGGATAAATATAAATAGTATATTGCATGTATATATGCTTTATGTATTTCTGATTAGGACAAATATAGATAGTATATTTATATATGGAAACACATATGTGGTATATGTATAGACTTGTTTTTTTTATAAAAGGGAAATAAATTTCTTTGCTATAACAGCGAAACTTGATCAAATTTCTTTTTTTCATGCTGGCTCTTAGAATAGCAATCTCTTTGGAGACTAGTTGTCTGAAGATCTTTCTTGCATGACCATTCAGGCTTAACCATAATCCAGCTAAAGCTGAGTCATTGATTGACACTAGGCACTGGGGCAGACAGATGAATTTCTCTGGTTTAAAGTTTAATGGAACAGATCTTTTGATCTCTGATTCTGCTGCTCAGATTCTGAAGTTCGTTTTATGTCCAGGGTTTCTTTGGTGCTAGAACACTGTCACATATAGATCTCATTTTCAAGAGTAGAATGTACCATGGTGAGGTCAACTTTGCTAAACTAAATCCAACAATCTACATTCATGATTCAAGGAAATGACTTAATCTCTATTATTCCCACCAAATTTAATTTAACCCATTTAAATGTGACATAGTTCCTTCTAAATTCATAGGTAGGGCATGAAGGCTTTTATGAATAATCATTAAATTCTGCATTTTTTTCTCCCATTTATGAAATGACAACAAAATAATTTTAATACAAAATCAAAGCCCCAAATGTTTAAAGATATATAGACAGATATATTGTTATACATATACATATATCTATATCTATATATAGAATGTTGCCTATTCTTCACCCATGATCTTCGTTGAATACATATCTCTCTTTCATGTTTCTATTTCTCTTCTGGCCTATTTCCTCTCTGGAGAAGCCTGTATTCTCTCCCAAACACATACTTCTCTCTTTCTCTACCCTCACATCTTTCTAAATAAGTTTCAGTAAAAACTGTCTTGCTTCACCACCAAAAAAGAATAACAATAAATGTATTCCTTACTTTGTATAGCCATCTTTACCCTTATGTTAGTTCTCTTAAGCTCCCGGCAATATATGAGTCAGTGGAGAAAGAGAAAATATAAAAAGTCATAGTTCCCACGTTACAACTCATTTTGAAGCTATAATATAGGCTGAAGGGTATAATGCACAAAACTTAAAGCTTCTCTGATTCTGCTGGTTAACTGAAGACTTCTCAACTTGTCGGAATATTCCCTTGCATACACGTACACAGTCCAATATACATATGCAAATACACACATTTTAGGTCTTTCCCAAAGCAGAACACAGTGCTTTGCCTTTTATAATAATTCAAAGTCTACTCCAACTCAAAATGACCTAAAGTGGAAGACTGAGAAAAAAAACTATATATATATATATATATATATGTATATACATATATGTACATATATATGTATATACATATACATATATATAATACCACCAAATTTGTCACAGCATTTCTTTCTCCATAGAATATTTTTATGAAGACAGATTCTCTCAAACTTCTGCCAGATATTCAAAAGAAAAAAGATGTTGTAAACTGTTGTTTCAAATATCAGAAATAAGACAAATATTAATAGAAAAAGGATTAATGAAATTAATATAAAGCATAGCATACAATTTCAAAATGCCAATTCTTCTCTAGGCATCACTCTGAGATTACTTTAAAAAAATGTGATGTTCTTTGACCATAAGTGATCCAGCATTTGTTCTAACAGAGCTTTGGGGAGAGTGCAGGCTGCTGATAAGGCCCATAAAGCTGAGCTTTTAAACTTTTTTGCATTTCTATTGCATAATCAAAACCTGATGATAGCACATCACACACTTAGAGAACGCTGTGGGCATTGCACGGAAAATGAAAATTAGTTCTAAAAGCCTTTTCATTTCTCTGTGGGCATAGGATGCTCATCTCCTGGCTGTGTATGAAAGAGGATCAGACACAAAACAGAGGGAGGGAGGGAAAAGGGAATGAGATTGTGAGTGAAAGCGAAACCCAGTGAAACTGTGTGCATTGAGAGTTGAAATAGAAGAGTGAGCAGCTGTAATTAGCTCTACTGCAACACTTAAAAATATAAACAGGGAGAATGCCAGCTGAGAGAGTTACTGTTGTTGTAACAAACCTTGGTAAATAGTGAGTAATATAATAGTAAATATAGCTTGTGGATCAAAGTTTGCCATCAATTCCATTGGCTATACTTTTCATAAATTACCATCTGTAATAAAAGTCCACCTGTTTTATTACATTTCAGATAAAACAACATTTAATACCAACGGTGTTTTTTAAATAAAAGCATAATAAGATCACACACCTTTCACTAAACAGACAAGAAAGGCAATATTAATTATTTTTCTGGTTGGGAAAGAGTGCACTTTCCTGGTGTATAAATATGACCAATTAAGGCTGGCAGGGCAGATGTGGGGGGGAAGTGGCAGAGGCCCAGAAATTTGTCTTATTTCTGTATTTTTGCAGAAAGCAAAACTACAGCCCCCAGAAGTCCAAGCGAAGCGGAAGTAAATGGGACACTTTGAACTTTCACACTGGTTTGCTCCACCTCAGGTACCCTCCCTGGGGACGTGGCTGACCAGGTGGCCACATAATACAAAGAGCAGAAAATTTAACACCAAGGGGAAGGTAATATCCTCAAAGAGGGAAACTGATAGGCACTGGTATCACTTTACAAGAAGAAAACAGCCAACTCCATCAAAAATTGGGGAGAAGAAATGAACAGAAGCTTCAAAAAAGAAGAAATTCTAATGGCAAAAGGTATATGAAAAAGTGCTCTTCATCATTAATCATCAGGGAGAAGCGAATCAAAACAACAATGAGGTATCATCTCACACCACAGAGACTGACACACATCCAAAACAGCAAGAACATCCGGTGCTGTCGTGGGCGCGGGGGAAAAAGGGACTCTCATCCACTGTTGGTGGGAGTGCCAATTGGTTCAGCCATTTTGGAAAACATATGGACTTTCCTCCAAACACTAGATACTGAGCTCCCATTTGATCCAGCAATAACACTCCTGGGAATATACCCTGGAGACCGAAAACACATAGCAGAAACACTCTCTGTACTTCTTTATTCATCTCTGCGCTATTCACTATAGCTAGAATCTGGAAACAACCTAAATGCCCGAGAACAGAGGACTGGCTAAAGAAACTGTGGTAAATCTACACAATGGAATATTATGCAGCTGTCAGAAAAGACAAAATTATGAAATTTACCTGCAAAATGGATGGACATGGAGACTATCATGCTGAGTGAAATTAGTCAGAAGGAAAAGGACAGATATAGAATGACTGCATTCATTAATGGGATATAAATATATACCAGTGTTTTACTAAGTGTGGGAAATGGTAATATCAACTAGAACTCACCAATGTATATACACAGAGACTTACATGATAAACACTAGGTGTCTGTAGGGCAAGCCACAATGTACAAAAGAAGAGAGAAATACAAAGACAGAGAGAGAGAGAGAGAGAGAGAGAGAGAGAAGAAAAGAAATGGGTGCCTACTATAGATGCAGGCTGGGGGTGGGTAGGAGGGAATGTGGGGATATTGTTGATGGGAATGGTTCACTTGTGGAGGGATGGGTGCTGGAACACTGTATTATCGAGAACCAATTATGAACACTTTTGTAATTGTATATCTCACTGTGGTATAATAAAGTTTTTTTTTCAGAAATATGACCATTTAAGGAAAAAGTAATCACGGCAATGAAATGACCTACACTTCAACAGGATCTTTGATTTCTGAAACAATTTTTCTTATTACATTGAATAACCTGGCTTTGCAAAAGTGTTAAATCAAATCAAAATCTACATAGTACTCATTTGCACACAGTGAAAGCTAGAAGTCTTTCAACATGAGACTGCACATTAAAGGAGGTTTGGTATTTGTTCATTTCACTTATAGCTGTTTAAGACAAACACAAAAAGATGTCTGGGAATAACACATTTCCTCTTTTTTTTGACTATTTGAAATCTAAAAAAAAAATTAAATAACTGCAAAATATATTTTCCCTTATGTTTACCTACATGAAATAAAATTTGGGGACTGTATTCATTTGTAGGTCAAAGGAATATTGCAAAAATATGTATAAAGTCTTCTTCATTCTAAGGATGTTTTGTGAATAAGGGAAAGAGCACTTAGTGATCCAATGGCAACTTTTCAACATATGTAATATGTCTCAAATGATGTGCGTGCTGTACTGAAAAATGGAGTAAAGATAGTTAGAGGAGTAAGGTGCACTTTTTTAAAATTGACAACTGTAAATTATAGACCTCATTCCAGAATGGATTGAGGCTCTTTATGTTCCTGGAGCAAACAGATGCCCTTGGGCTCTACTAGCATGAGACAGGACATATGGAGACGTTACTGGGGCCCGCTCTAGCAAATCGACGATGAACGGGAAATCAGTGATACAGTGAACTGTAAATCTATATATGTTTTTAAAATTATTATTTTAATAATAACTAAAATATTATTAAAATAATAATTATTATTAAAATAAGAATATTCAAATAATAATTAAATTATTATTGCCTTTATATTAACTTCATAGTATTTTTATATTGCATAAATGAATGCAGTAATTATATATCTGTTATTTTCCTTCTTACTAATTTCACTCAGCATGATACTTTCTAAGTCCATCCATTTATAGGCAAATTTCATAATTTTTTCCTAATAACTGCATAGTATTCCATTGTGTAGATGTACCATAGTTTCCTTGTACAGTAATCTGTTCTTAGGCACTCAGCTTGTTTCTACTCTAACTATTGTGAATAGTGCTGCTATGAACACAGAAGTGCAGATGGTGTTTTGGGACCCCCAGAGTATATTCCCAGGAGGGGGCCTTGCTGGATCAAATGGGAGCTCAATTTCCAGTTTTTGGAATAAAGTCCAAATTGTTTTCCATAAAGTCTGAACCAGTGACATTCCCACCAACAAGGACAAGAGTCCCTTTCCTCCAACATCCATGCCAGCACTGGTTATTTTTGCTCTTTTGGACGTGTGCCAGTCTCTGTGGTGTAAGGTGATATCTCATTGTTTTGATTTGCATCTCTCTGATGATTAGTGATGAAGATCATTTTTTTCATCTGCCTTTTGGCAATTTGGATAACTATACATTTCTTAGCCTCACTTACAACTGTTTTTCTCAATTTCTCACTGATATGTATTTGTTTAAAGAAAAGAGCCTCCAGGTTGAATATAAGAACCATGAAAATGCAATACTTTTTTTTCACTGCTATATCTATAATAAGAATAATACACCAGAGGTGCCCACAAATATATTGTGAATGATTAAGAGAGAAAAATCACAAATGGATAAACTGTCACACCTGAATCATACATGTACTCTACCAAATTCTTCACTTTTAGATACACGTGCTCTTAATATTCTCTCACTCGTAACATCAGAAAGATAACAGTTCTTGCCCTTGTTCATTTTTATTTTTTAAATTACACTTGTTTTTGTCATATGCTGTATCCCTTAGTTCTTTAGTATCTGAAAATGTATTTCTCATTTTTATTGGATTCTTTACAGATTAATTATTGCATAACTTCACATAATTTTTGCAGTGTAGTACTTCTTATTATGTATCATCCCCTTAGATAGCAAAATGGATGACTGAAATTATTTTCCTTTGTCAATATCTTAGTTCCAATATTTACTTTCCATTTAGAAACAAAATGGTGGGAATTTCTGTTTTTGCTGTCAGTTTAGCTCCTACAAAAATTCATAATTTTATTCATGGAATCATTTGTTTTGCATAATTTCTAAGATAGTAGATATCTATTCACTTGCCATATTAATTTGCCTTATACAAATTGATTTAACTAAGCATTCCTTACGCCCATGGTATGGAGGACTGCTGCATTTTCTGGTGTCTTTGTAGCATCTCTCCTTCATAGAGTCCCTTCTGCAATCTTTCTCTAACTATTAGAGCACTACTTCAATCATACAACTCCCCTGTTGATTATAAAAGAAGACTCAAGATATCTCTGATTATTAGAGTCTACATTCCTGGCACAGGTTTCAATGCCCATTACAAACAGGGTCCCAATCTCCCTTAACAGTTTTTCTTATAACTGTCTTTCGTGAATTGTCATTTGTAGCCTTCCCAGTCAATTTAATTGTGTTTTCCTATTTACATCTTCAGGAATGCTCCTCTGTGGGAAAGTTTAGAGTAATTTACATCTATTTTAATCTCACCCATTCTTCAAGAGATGGTTCAAATATAATTACCTTCATGACCTCCATTAAAAGCCTCTGATGAACAGAACTAGAAATACTCGGCTTTCTAAGTGCCTTAGTATGATTTTAGTATTCATTGAAGACCAATAATTTACTACTTGGAGGGTGAACCATTCTTTTCTGAGTATCTACTTCTATCTGCTGCTAGATTAAAATTTCTTGAGAACCAGTTTTTTATATTACTCATTCATTCATTTCCCAAGTGTCTAGTGCCAATAGGTATATGTTCTATTAATATATATTATTAGTAGTAAGTTTAAATAAAATGTCTATTAAGTTTAATTCAATGGGCTCTATAAGCAGTCATTCAATAATATAATAATATAAATTAAAGTTATATATAGTATATGTATATATATTTATATAATAGCAATCAAGATTTTACTCGTATGATAATAAGACCAGAGGGGATAAAAAAGAATGTTTCTATTCTTTTAGCATCTACTTCATGATACGACTTCTATTCCAGTTCTCTGCTCTTCAGAGATTTTTAAAAGCCATATTTCTGAGTAGTTGTTCAAGAAGCTATATTTAGGACTTTCAATTTTACAGTGTTTGCAGTGGAATCAAACTGTTATTAACATCTAGCATTTCTAAAATCATTTATATACATAATTTTTCTCCAAATGTGTTGGTTTTTGAATTATCCTGGTACAGTATATACAGTATCACTAGGCAGATTATTATTTTTGCTTTATGTATTCAAATTCAGTTATTTGCATACCTTCTTTCTATGGAAGTGTAGCTAAATTAAACTAATATTTATAGAACTTAAAATATTTGCTCATTACTTTAAGAATGTGCACTATTTTATCACAGAGTTCTCAAAAATTTATCATTTTTCATGAATTATTTTTTACTTAAATTTTAAATTATGTATAATTTACTTATATATAAACTATATATAATAAAATGTATAATTTACTTACATAATTATTACTTATATAAGAACTACAGCCTAACTAAAATAATAGGAACTTAAAACAGTACTTGAAAAATTACAGAATTTGAAATTTATTGATTCATTAAATCAGAAATGTACTATTGTCACTAGGTAAAAATACCAATTCTTGCATCATGTTTGTCTGATTTTCTCTAAATCCCTAACAGATATACTAATCAAGAAATGTATAAAATATAGAATTAAAATCCCATTATCTCATGTATATTCTCATGCATATATACATTTATACATGTACATATATACACACTCACACATAGATTTAAAAAAACTTGGATCAAAAGAAACATAGAAATTTTGCAGTTGCATTATGGATTGAAGGAACATTCAGTCATTTGATAAATATCTTGATCCAAATTATACTCAATATGCTGATGGCAGAAAGGAATGGGATAGAAGTGTTCATTTTATATTTATTGATTGCTAGATCCAACTGGAAAAATATAAAAACCTGAAAATTCAAGAGCAGGGAAAAGTAGTAGAATGTTACCTCAAGCAGGTTGTAATGCAGTAGCTGGTCTTTAGGTTTCCACATGATTGAAACTTTTGGCATCTTTCTTATTAATAAAAAATAATCTTAATGCTGTTATGGGAAGATTTCAAACAAACAAGATTTACTTTGTATGCTGCGTTTGTTATTAAAGTTATGTATCACTTGATCACTTGAATCCCATTATTCATAGATTTGCTCGAGCGGGCGCCAGTAACATTTCCATTGGACCCTATCACGTGCCAATGTAGCCCAATGGCATCTGGTTGATTCAGGAATATGAAGAGCCTAAACCCGTTCCTTCAGGGTCTTAACAAGGAAGTCTGACCATCTTGTAGGTGGGCGGCCACGTGATCTTTTGACATCCCGTGGGATCCAGTCGGTAACGGCTCTAGTCCAGCGGTTGTCTCCAAATCGCATTACATGTCCAGCCCATCTGATTTTCAATGCCTTGGCAAACGAGACAGCGTCCCTGATTCTGGAATAGCGACGGAGGTCAGAACTCCGGATTCCTTCTCTCACTTGAGTGAGGCATGATATTCCAAGCATAGCTCTTTCGATGCCTCTCTGGGAGACCCGAATAGCATTCTCATCCTGCTTTCGTAGGGCCCAGGTCTCTGAGGCGTATGTTAATGCAGGGAGAACGGTGGAGTCGAAGAGATGTGCCCGGAGCCAGAGGTTCTTTGTCCTTTTTAGCTATTTCTTCCATGCCTTTGAAGGCATTCCATGCTGCTCTCTTCCTCCTACGCAGCTCAGGTTTTAGGTCGTTCATCATGTTGACTTCTCGACCTAGGTACACATAACTGCTGCATTCAGAGATGTTTGTTCCATTGAGAGTGAATGGGGCCTCAGGAACTAGTTCATTTCTCATGAACATAGTTTTCTTCAGATTCAGCTGTAGACCTACCTTTCCACATTCTTGGTCAAAGTCAGCCAGTATTTGTGCCGCTTGGCTAATGTTTGGTGTTATTAGAATGATGTCATCAGCAAAGCGGAGGGGGTGTAGTTGCCGACCATCTATCTTCACTCCCATTCCTTCCCATTCTAATTGTCTCATGATGTTCTCGAGGGTGGCGCTGAAGAGTTTTGGTGAGATGGTATCACCCTCTCGAACCCCTCTTTTGACATCAATGATCACTTCTTTGTAGAATGGTGAGATCCTGGTGGTGAATCCGTAATACAGCTCACGAAGGATCTTGATGTATTGGGTTTGAACACCCTGTTTGGCTAGGGCTTCGATGACTGCTTCAGTCTCCACAGAATCAAAGGCTTTCTGTAAATCAATGAACGTGAGACAGAGCGGCATCTTGTACTCCCCTACAAACCTCAATGAGCTTGGTTACTGTGTGGATATGGTCGATTGTGCTGAATCCTTTCCGGAAACCTGCTTGCTCGCATGGTTGTCCTTCATCTAGTGTTCTGCTAATCCTGTTCAGGATGACTCGTGTAAACAGCTTGTAGATGACAGACAACAGGCAGATGGGGCGATAGTTGCCGATGTCGTGAATGTCTCCCTTCTTGAACAGTAGAACTGTCCTGCTGGTTTTCCATTGGGAGGGCACCTTGCATTCGGACAGGTAGCATGTGAAGAGCCGAGCTAGTGTATTGATGAGTACCGACAGCAGGTTCTTCAGGTGTTCGGGTCTGACTTTGTCTGGGCCTGGTGCTGTTCCCTTCCTTAAAAACAAGATGGCATGTCGGATTTCAGAAGGGAGAACGTTGGGAATGACATATCCATCCTGTGGAATTTGGTATGTGGGCAAAAGTTATGTATACTGTACATATATTTAATAAATATATTTAATATATGCATATATTTATTATTAAAAACATTTATAAATGTATTACTAATGCATTAAACAATATAAATGCCTAAATATAATATAAATACAATATTTTATATATGTAAAAATATATATTTAATTTATATATATACTTGTGTTTTTCGCTTGAACTTACTTATTTTTTTTTAATTAAATACTTTATTATACCACTGTGAGATATACAATTACAACGTTGTTCATGTTTGGAGGTTTCGGTCACATAGTGTTCCAGCACCCGCCCTCCACCAGTGCCCATTTCCCACCACCAATGTCCCCAATTCCCTCTCCCCTCCCATAGCCTGCCTAAATGGCAGGTTCTTTATTCTTTTCTTTCTCCCTCTCTCTCTCCCTTCCTTCTACAAATTGTGGGTTGCAATGCAGACACTTGGAAGCCATCATGTGCATTTTTTGCCTGTATTTAATGCTCAGTTCTATGTTGGTATCAGCCCTTTCGACATTTATTCACACATGTTCCCTTCTCTGTCTTACCTAACCTCTGACTCCCTCACATTTGCAGAACTTACTTATTTTGAAGAAACTCTCCAAAATGAACCCACTCAATAATAATTAACCCTAAAGTGTGTCACCTAAAGTTATTTGACCTTTAAGAGCCTGCTCTGTAAAATTCAGAAAGCCTTGCCTTACTGGCATAAGATTGAGTTTACCCAAATTACCCATGTAATACTTCACTAATTATTTCTTTCCTTTGATTGAAAATAATGACCTTACCTCAGAACCTACCACTACATTATGGAATACATTAATAATTACTACCCAGCAGACAAGCTGATCACAGCCCAGCTCGTGCGGCCGCTTGTGGCCATGCAGTTCATCAATAAATGCTGGAGATCAGAGGCGACTACAAGAGTATCCCATCCGCAAGGCAGAGCCTGGCAAGCTACCCGTGTCGTATTTCATATGCCAAATACCAGTAACAATTATAGACCTCATTCCCATGACCTGATGGAATGGTTTGAGGCTCTTTATGTTCCTGGAGCAAGCAGATGCCCTTGGGCTCTACTAGCATGAGACTAGACATATGGAGATGTTACTGGTGCCCGCTCAAGCAAATCGATGATGAATGGGAAGACAGTGATACAGTGATACAGTGATTAATAATTACTAATAATTTAAAAATGCATAATAGTTAAGTCAATATTTGTTGAAATTAAATCATTTAATTATTTGCTAAATCTTTATAGATATTTCTGTTTGCTATTAAGTTTTAATATTGTCTTCCCTGGATCTCTAGAAATATTCTAATTACTATGCTTGAATAAAAAGGTGGTAGATTAATTTTCCTGGTTTCAGAGAACATAAAATATAGATGGTCATTTTAAGTAAGTATTGGAATTTTCATACAATAAGTAATGGAATTTTCATAAATTTAAAAACATTTTTTGTTTAAATTCTGGGTAATTTACTTACAAACATAAGTAAGCCAATACAGAATTAGTTTCTGTCTTATTGTTGATGTTTATCTTCCTTAAGAAAAATCTGTACGCAACTTGGTCATTTTAGCATTAGCTAATTTTAAAGTAAAATAACAGTCCTTTTGATGTACTGAAACAGTGTGAATGCCAAGAAAAATACACAGACTACCTGAGGTGAAAGTATAAAGATATAATGTGTTTCTTTACTAAGGAACAAAGTGTGGGGTCAAGTACTGATCTCCTCAGAGTAGAATACTTACCAGGCATCCGACTAAACCCTGAGCAGAAATTAGAGAGAAAAATCAATATTTCACCACTGAGTATTTTTAGACTCTAAAATTATAGGACACAGAAAGTTCTGACAAAGAGCGAGTGAATGGTGCACTGTGTATGTCTGAAATATCTAAAAATGCTTCACTTGACAAAACTGGGGAAGGGTTATTGAGTAGCCAGGTCTGATAACTGTTTTTAACTTGTCTGTCTTTCAGATTTGAGCTCAGAGACAGAATGTGTTTCCATGTTTCCCATAATTGGCAAAGTTTACTAAATTCATATGCTTGCATCAAGTCCATTTTAATATATATATAGTTATATATATATATATATATTTGTCATATGTAAAGTCTGTTGCTTGTAAAGTAATTTTATAAATTTAAACTACTTTTAATAAAATTATATTCATTATTCAAATAAGCAGAAACAACCCCAGAAATAAAATGGGTATGTAATTGTCTCATTTGGATGTGTTACTTTACAAAATAGACTGAAAGTCTCAACAAATTTTATTTATATCCTAAATGGAATTTAAAACTTTAATGTTTAATGGCTCTATAGGATTTTATTACATGGGGCAGCTATAATTTATTTCAACAATTTCATGGAACATTGAAAAGATATCTAGTGTGATGCTTTTATAAAGCACTATGATTAATGTTTTTGTAGTAGTTTTAAATTTTATTTCATGATATTCTTAGATTCTGATCAAGATAAGGTGCTGGGTAAAAGACCTTATATTAAAGGTCAAATCACCATAGAGATAGGAAAATAATTTATTTTCCCATATTTGCCAAGATTTATGTTACTAATTTTATTTTTTGCTATTTGAGCTGACTAAAGTGTATGTCTGGTCACTATTATTCATGCCTTTGTGAATTGTCTGTATTGACAGTGATAAATTACAGTCTTTTTTCCAAATATTTGCTTCCCTTCTCTGTGTGGACTGTATAGCCCTATGTGATTATAGGTGATATTTCATGGACTCCTACAGAAAGTATTTGAACCTGTTCCTGGATGGAATGATTGAGTTTCCTACTATTTTTGTAAATGTTATATATAAATATATATATATGTATATGTATATAATTTTACATACATAATTTATACATATTACTGTGTTTGACATCTGAAAAATAAAACTGAGGGAATAGTGATTTTCACTAACCAATTAGCAGGGTGTGGTAAGTGGCTTAAAAATAAGCATACATCTCTCATAGTATTAGAGGCTGAATTCAATATGAAGTCAGTATATCTGGAGTCTCTTGAAGTCTACTAATTTAGTAGAGAGCACAAAGATAGAGAGTTCTCATTTTGCTTTATATAAAGCAATAATCCCAGTCACAATTTCTCCACTCTCATTAACTAGTTACTTCCAAAGGCCCCACTTCCCAATGCCATCACATAGTTATAAGTAAAGAAACTGGAAATTGGGATATAAATTTGAAGAAATGTCTTCTCCAGTTGATGGAATGGCATTCAGTTATTAATCTGTTTATCAAACTTCACAATTTTCCAGGGTCTAAAAATATGTCTGCCTTTTGTCATGGGAACACAGTAAAAGAAAATAAAAACTTTAAAATTAGTATAAAATGTGCAATTTTAGATGTTGCTCTAAAGTCTGGACTCAAAATTATGTAAGTCAGAGGGAAAACTATAAATACTGGCTGGTCTCATATGGCTGTGACTTACAGAGAAATGAAACAAGGGAATAGACAATATTGAATGATGACAAAAAATGGCCTTTGATTCCAAAACTGAGATTAGCAAACAGTGAACTTCCGGCGGGAAATGGGAGAAAAGAAAGAGGTGAACTAGAATTTACTTTAAGAAAATGGAGGAAGGTCTTGGGCACCTTTAGTGGTGCTGACAAAGTAGTAGAGCAATGGCTAGAGTGCTTGCCTTCCAAGTAATAGTAATGCAGTTAGAGTGTTCGCCTTCATTTGGCTCGTGTGGGTTCAATTCCTAGCATCCCTTATGATACCCTATGTGAGAGCCAGGAGTATCCCCTGAGCATCACTGGGCATGACCCCAAACTCACAAATAATCAAACAGACAGTAAATTTGAATATCAGAAATATAAATGTTAATACTGTAACCATATTATCTAAAACACACACTTTTTAAAATTTAAATGAATGCAATTATGATAGCTAATGTGCACTTTCTTAACAATGCATATTTAACAGCTCTGATCTAACTAGGCAGAATTAATAACTGTATGCACAGTTGATAACATTTGTTTCATCTGGCAGATATTTGGTCCAGTTGCAAAGAAAAAACTAGAAATACTGCCAAGGCCTTCCTGTTAATGATTTGTGAATTTATTATATTTTATTCCTTGTGTTGTAAGGGTGAGGGAGCAGATTTAAAGACACACCAGGCAGCATTCAGAGGCATCCTGGACTCTGCTCGGAAGGGACTCTGCCATCCTTAGGGGACAGTATATGGAGCCAGCAGCCCAGACCAAAACGGGCAGCGTAGAATAGAGGGAAAGTGCCTGAGCTTCAGCGCTGCCTCCAACAACTGTAAAAAGTTTCTTAACTATCATGAGACACATAGAAATGATCTTAATTCTTTGAGAATGACCTGAACAGACATGCACTGCAATGTGCTTGCCTCCTACATGTGGACATTGGGCTCTATCCACCTGTGACTGATGTCTGTTGCCATGAGCAAAGCACCGGTACTCCAGGAATATTCTGCCTGTGACTTTGTTTCAAGGAGGCAGAGCCTCTCAGTGGAATATCAACATAACGGTTGTTTTTTATAGTTCATTCCAACTGCCTGAGCAAAGCCTACGTGAAGTTTTACCACATGGTAAAGCAAATCAGGAAGCAACAATGTGTCTAGAACTTGGATCTCTGAAAGTTTGGGGAAAAAGCAACTATTATGTCAGTAGTCATGAACACATGATCTGAAGACATCGACATTCATATGTCAAATCTCTACTGTTCTAAATTGTGGGAAAGAATCAAGAAAGCTTATCATCTCCCTCTTTGAGGCCTCATAACTAATATTTATTTCATGAACCAAACTGGTTGAAAACATGGTCACTGTTGGCCTAGTCCTAAGAACCATACAGTAATTGGTTCTGTGTTGGGTGACACACCCTACTGAGCCTTAGCTTATGTGAAGAGCTACTCCCTGCCTTTAGGGACTTTCTGGAGCAGACACAATGGGAGTTTGGGCAGAATTGGATTGATTCCATAATTTTATATGGCATAAATGTTTTATCGTGAATATTATGAATCTTGCTTACCCCAGATCTATACTCTTCCTACTCCCATGGATCCACACAAGGGACATACATGTAGATATTCCAAGAGTATTTGGCCATGTTGGATCAACTATGATGTAATCAGTTCTAGTTCAAAGAGACATGCCAGTGTGCCTCTGGGCAAACTGACATGTCTGATTCTAAAGGTAATGCCAAAGTGAATTATTCTGATGGATTTTGGACTTTAGTGAGATCTAGAGTCTGGAATCAGCTGGCTATATATTCATGGTAATAAGTATTAATGCCATTTTCTACAAATTACATTCTGAACTGCTTTCTGGTTCAGAGATGCAGCCCCTCCCAGATCTGCTAGGGAGATTTTTATCTTAGGGAAGTCAGCTCTAGCATTTGTGAAGCTTGAGTGATAAGGCTCAGCTGAAGATCTGCATTTCAATAGGGCTATTTACCTGGCTTTATCTCTAGATAGCCCTGCCCAAGATAGGCTGGGCTAGAAGTTTTGGTGGGATTCTATCTATAAAATAAACTAGGAGAAAGGAGAAAGGACTTTTTTGGCCATTTTGACTTCTCTTTTGTTCTCTGCCTCTCCTCTTCATTCTCCTCCCTGTTAGACCTTAGCACATTGTAGCGGCCTTCTTGGTCTAAGATTCTAAACCAACAGCTGGATGGGGCCCAGCTAGAAACCTAAAGTCCTGGGTTTTCCTATTACTGGATTGTATAACAGAATCTGTGAGAGTAAAGCCTTTTAAAACTGTGCTAGACTCCTGAGATTTCATCTATTCCCGCCGGCTTTGGAGTTAGAAGGGAACTCTTTCCCTGATATCATTGGGGCCCCCACAGCTCCCCAACAGTTCTGTACGTCCTGGATGTTTCAAACAATCTCCAGGTCTCTTAGCTCAAGACAGCTGCATCATCTGTGAACATCCATGTGTTTTCTCCCTCAACATTGCAAAAATTAGTTTTGCAAGAAACAAACTTCAATTTCTTAGTCTAGGGAAAAAAAGAAGAGCAAAAGGAGGGAGATACCAGCAATGGCCACTCCTCTAGTTTTCCGAATTGCTAAACCCTAAGAGCTTAGAAAGCTACAACAAAGACAGGAAAGCTGTGGCACAGACAAGTACAGTTTCTTCCTTTCTTCGGATACAAAAAAGACAGTCACATTGACCTCAGTTACTTGCTAGCCCTTCTCCGATTTACTTCAGGACACTAAAGGTGTAAAGATCTGAGGCAAAGCTAGTTCTTTTCTCCAAATAGAAATAAAAACACCAATTTTGGAAGATCAGAGCGCAAGATCATTACAGGAAACAATCTACTGTGTCCATCATCCCCTCCCCAAGCCAGAATCGGAGAAACGAGATTGCTATAGAATGTCTGCTGCACCTTTTTAAAGGTGGATATAAATAATAGTTTCTTCACTCATTCTTTTATCTCTAACATCATATTCTAACAGAGACTCTCTGATGCATCTTAAGTTAATGACCTCCCTTATTAGCTACATTGATCTTTTTAATAGTTTTGCATATGAATTAAAAATCACTTTAATGATCTTAGAATGAGATCACACATGGGAGTGAACCTATTTTGATTGCCATCTTGGGCTAAGAGGTATGAAAACTACTTCAAATGGGGAAAGGGATCTCTTAGAAATGGACCATGATCTCATATACCAAACTATGAAACACAAAGTAAATTATACTAGAATAGCAATTTTTCAAAGTCAACTGTGTTATTTTTCTTTTCCTGAGAAAATACTATTGAGAAAAAGCTCTCTACAAGAGGGGCTATTTATTGTAAATTTTGAATATAAAAGGTATTCAGTAAGATTGTTAAAGTTATGGATGTGCATGACATCACTCCATGAAGATTTCCATAGAAGGACATTTTAAGCAATGTCATAAGATAAGGATAATGATAAGATATTATTCACAGTTCAAGGGATCCTTGATGGATATTGAGAAAAGATCTTATGAACAATATTAAATTCTTTTCAGAAACTAAAATCTGTAGTAGTTCTACTAAAACATTAATGATTAAAACTGTGTGTCTGAAGCTTCTAGTTGATTAGAAAGCTCATTTTTATTCTTTAGTCAGAGCTAGGCTATGTTCCTCAGGCGCCATTGAAATTAGAAGTGCCTGTAATGATCTTCTATTGAATGAAATAAGAGTGGAAACCTTTCACTCTCCTTTTCAGCCTGACCTCAGAAACATTCTGTGTGAACACCCATTAGACTTTCCCATCCATTACTCCTTAAGAAGAAGATTTACAAGAGTAAGTTAACTAAGATATTTAATCATTCAAATATAGGTATGGATGTTTATTAAGAATCTCTACTTCAAATCATGTGAGTATTAAAACATCTTACTGGTTGTTAATTAAGAAAAAGAAATTGTACATGTGGTAATACTGTCTAAACTCCTAACTGATCAAGTGTTTCACATACCACAGTCATAAGCTGACAAAATAAACAAAAATCAATTATCCAAAAATTCTAAGGAATGAACTAATGTGGGCAGATTCTAAAGATAAGTCAAATTGGAGACTAGTATGTTGTACATGAGTTGATACTGAATTGTTGACACTAAATATGGACACAAGATATAAAAAGGGTATTTATGGAGGGTAGAGAAAGCAATAAATGTATATTTGTTTAAAGAATTATTATAAGCTTACAATATATAATTGCAAGAAATGATATGAATTCACATGCAAAATCTAAATAAATTTTGTGGATTAATTTATGACAGTAAAAGAAGAACTTTGGTATGTGTGGAAGTAATATATAATATAGTGTCGGGCGCTCCGCTGGTCCCCGACAGTGCCAGGAAGAGAGTTCCCTTCTACCTCCGGGCCGGCAAGGAACGGATGAAAACTCAGGAACCGATGCAGTTTTAAAAGGCTTTACTTATCACAGGTTCAGGCATACAAATCAGCAAAAGGAAAAACCCGATGCTTAGGATTCCAGGCTAGAACCCCAGCCACATGTAGGCCAAGATGGCGACCACCACGTGTAAAAGCTTCCAAGGGGAATGAACGCTCACAAGGAGAGAGATCCCACAAGGAAGAAGGAAGCGAGAGCGGAAAGGGCTAGTTTATATCCCTGTAACTCAGACCTTCCTCCCACTGTTATGGAAAGCAGGGAGGGTCCAATGTCCTTAGGTAATCCCTCCCTGCACCTCACCTAGGGCCTTTACTGTGCTAATGTTTTGAGCGAAATCTGCTTAGGAATGCTTTTGTAGTGTAGAGAAGGGGGTTTCTGAGATGGCATGTCTCTGTACCTTGACCAACACCAATGTCAGTTAAATATTTCTCCAAGCCTTCACAAGTCTCTTCTACTTCATTGTAGTTTTATATTTTAGTTGCCTCTGAGTATATCAGGGAGCCATGCTTGTTTGCTTGGAAGCAAACAGCATTTCTCTCTGGTCTAATTACTTAGGTGTCCTACGTGGCCAGGCTAATATGCTGGTAAGATCTAGCTAGTCCCACGATGATTGTGATAGCATGGGAGAATATTTATACCAGCTAGTACAGCATACATGGTCGGATAAACTGCCACATTTAGACTA
The DNA here is from genome assembly GCA_021461705.1 of Cryptotis parvus. NCBI lineage: Eukaryota > Metazoa > Chordata > Mammalia > Eulipotyphla > Soricidae > Cryptotis > Cryptotis parvus. Next base: position 157,540 of record JAJIBD010024752.1, read on the forward strand.
CCCCCTTATCTACGGAGTGATTTGCGGGAGGCAATCCAGAGCAGATGCAGCGGCCCTTAGGAGTCCTGCAACAATATAGATTTTTTTTTCTAAAAGGATGTTGAACTATGTGAGTGAAGATAAAGAAAGTGAGTGCACAAAAGAGCATGGGTTTCTCGGGAGTGAGAAACCAAGCTAGCAAAGGTACACAGAGACAGACAAGTGAGTGTTGCGCACCTGCTGCCCAGAGCCTCTGCATCTGGCCTGGAGTTGTCTCCTGCAGGTCACTTTGTAGATAGGAGGAGGACAATTTGAACGTGCAGCTCATCTGACCATGTATTCTGTACTGGCTGGAATAAATATTCTCTCATGCTGCCGCAATCATCGTGGGACTAGCTAGATCTTACCAGCATATTTGCCTGGCCATGTGGATCTCTAAGTAATTAGACCAGACAGAAATGCTCTTTGCCTCCAACCAAACAAGCATGGCTCTCTGATAAGTCAAGGCTAATATACAAACAACCATGAAGTAAAGATGAGACTCTTGGGAAGTCTAGGAGAAATATGTAACTGGCTATAGAATATACTTGGATACTGATGCATGCCTTTGTACTCTGAGATAGTTAATCTCAGAAGCCCCTTTTCCACTCGACCCTGCAGGGACACTTCCAAGGCAGATCTTGGCTAGGCAATATTAAAATTTCAAAGGGCCTACCTAGGTAAGCTAGCAAAGGTACACAGAGACAAACAAGGGAGATCCATATTCAAGGGAGAGCACAGACTTGAATAACAAGTCTTGAGGTAAGACTTCCTCATATTTGAATTGTTATCCATATTGAATTCTTTTGGTAGCCGATTTTATAGTCTGGGTTTAGTTAAAGTATTATTTGACTCCTTCTGGTTGGCAATACCACTGCAGTTTAAATAGTCTATTAACACTAGAATAGTCCATTGTGTTTTGTTTTGGAATAGTCCTTGTGTTTTGGTTTTTGAGGGTCACATCCAGCCATACTCAGGGCTTGCTCCTGATTCTGCCTGCCTGCACTCAGTGATCACTCCTGGCAGGCACAAGGGACCATATGAGGTGATGGAGATGGAAGAGAAGTTGACCCTGCAAAAGGTCAATGCTCTAGTCTACGCACTATACTACCTTTCTGGTCCCTGGAGTCATTTTTGTCAGCTCTCTCTGCTAAATTCTAAATTATAATTCACATAAATGAAAAATGACATGTGATAAATCCTTCTTGTTTACCCTCCCCCACTCTCCCTCGGACTTTTACCAGAGTTCAATTAACTCCAGTGCGCCTTTGGCCTTGGAATTTTTTTTTTAGAATTGTGTATTTTGTAGATATTGTAATGTCTGAAAATCATTTTCCTAAAGACAGGGATTTTTTTTATGATGTTATTCTTATGATGTTATTCATTTTTATGATGTTAAAGAGTGATGAAAATGATATAGAAAAAAACCCCTCTGGGAGAACCTAATCTTACTTTATTATTATTAGTCTTTTCCAAAAATGTTTCACCAGTATATATTTTCACTTTTATCATAACTTTTTATCTTAGTTTTGCAATTATCCTGGAAATTTAGTTCATAGAAATGTATTAAACTTAATTGTCAGACAGATTAGAAATGACCATGGTGTCATTACATATTCCTTACAAGTATCTTCATAAAAATATTTGTGTAATTAGTGAAGTTGAGTATCAGTAAAAAAAATTAATTCTACGTATACAATAAAGGGATTTTAGCACATTATAAACACTTAAATCAATCAAGATTTTTTTCAATATTTTATTCTCCATTTTTTTTTATTCTCTAGGTCATTCAGCATTTATTCTTTATTTCCCTTATTTTTATAGTCACTTGTGTTTCTGCATACTACAGAGTAAATTCCTGGTTACAAAATAATACTTTTAACAAATGTCTAGAATTTCATGGCATTTATGTTCTTTAAAATCACATGTAATTAAATATTGTTGACCTTTTTAGCAGAGGTGGGCTTAAGGTCACATGTGTTGTATTCAGGGTTTGCTTTGCTTTGCTCAGAGATCACATGTGATACTTGCAACTGAGCTTGTGTTGCTGGATGCCAGGCAAGTACCTTATCCACTCTCCTATCTCTCTGCCCCCATAGAAACTGAATATTAACAGGAAAAATTAATAAACTTTTATATAAAAGCTGATCTCTTAAAAAGAAATTGCAAAACTGAATGCAGTATTGTTGAAACAGTAAACACATATAGAAACATTTCAACTCATAAATTGATTATGAGGAAAAGTGGCATGGCTCTGTATATGTGGTGGTTTGAAAATAAAGCATACACAAAGAATGAGCAGACTAGTGAGTTGTTATCAGTGATGGGGGTTATAAAGCAATTTCATCTGTTACATATGTCAGCTAGAGAGCTTTATGTTGTTATCTAAACATAATAACAATAGAAATAATAACAGAGATACACCTCTTCTAATATATATAAATTTTCTATAATATTGTAACTGGAATCAGATGTCCTTTATTATAATTAATGAGTCCAAGAGCTTATCTATGAAACACAATGTTTCTGGGAAGGTTTAATTTGTAACTTGCATACATGTAGTACTTAGACAGGTCACTTAACCTTTCTAAGCCTGGTTTCTTACTTGTTAAATGCAGATAATAAGAGTAACTACTTCAGAAATAGGAAAATGGAAAGGAGAATTGCTACTCATACTAAATGCCATGTCAAAGGGAACTAGTAGCCTGACTTTTTAATAAGGACAAGACATTCCTTCCAGAGGAATAGAAAATAGAGAAAATGTGCTAAATTTTAATGGCTATAGCCTTTTCTTCCCTCCAGAACTTCATATTCATTTATAATTTAATATATTCCAACAATATTATTATTTCAATTGCAGCTTATAGTGGGCTCTTTTTACCAAACCCAATGGGAAAACAGTATTTTCCTCTCAAAAGCTAGAAGAATTTGTTGAATTTTCCAGACTGAATTTGAAAAGGTTAAATACTGTAGCTTTCATGCATGATACCTCAACACTTGCTTCAAATATTAAGAGAAAGTTGAAAAGCAAATATTTGTTGGGTCATAGAAAAACAGAAGCTAAGCTAAGTCCTCTCCATATAACCTAAATCTCCACAGGCCTTGAGTTTCTGTGATTTATAGAAATGTTTTTGTATTTCCAGCTTATGGTTACCCACCTGAATAAAATAAGTTGCCTTGGCCTCTCTTTCCTTCAAATTTTCTAATTATTAGCAGTCTCTGGAAAGGTTCCTATGACTACTATTAGCACTCTATCTTTCTACTGTCAACATCTTGCTATTTCTAGCTTACATCATAACTTGATGCCAAAAAAAATTGTACTTAATGAGACTAGTTACTTCTTTCCAAGGTCCAATCTCATGCTTTCTGCTAAAATGCAAAACCTTTGACTTGCCACATAGCTATATATTCCTTTATTACTTTGTAAAACGAATCATAGGATTCACTCCTACTCATGCGAGGAGCAATACTAAAAATATCTTTCCACAAATATGAGGCTGAAGTTGACGTTTTTCAAGGTCTCCCAAGCTTAGTGAAGTACCTGCAGTTTGAATGCTACATTATCCCCAGAGCAACCATTTTGATTTCAGAAAGTTCCTTGCCTCTCTCCAAACGAATCAAACTTACTATCCAAGGAACAGATTAGCTATTGTCTTTCCCCCTCATCAACCTCTAGATTCTTCACGAGAATTATTTCCTCCTGTCAGGAAAGAATTATTGTTCCATAGGTTCAAGAGATAAGAATCAGATATTCAGTCTCTGATTTTTATTTCAAAACTGTGATTTTCAATGCCTTTAATAATAGAGGTGAAGACATACCCGACCATCCCATCCTACTCCACCTCCTCGGCAAATTGAGCACTGTAAGTTGAGCTCAGGGTCTGATACCTTCAAACTGAAATCTTTTTATTTGAGGATGGGGGGTACATCTGGCAGTGCTCATCTCTTACTCCTAGTTCTGGGCTCAGGAATCTCTACTGGCTGCCTGGGGGACTGTATGGGGGGACAGGGATTAAACTCAGGCTAGCTATGGGCAAGGCAAATCCCACCTGCTGCACTATGGCTCCAGACCCCTAAAACCAGATTCTTAAGTCCAGAGTGTAAGATATATCTGAGAACGTGGATGTCTGTGATTATAAGAAAGGAAGGGAATGAATATTTTTCATATTCTGTTGTGCTCATAGTTTTTCATGGTTTTGATATTAATTAATTGCCAATTAATTCTCAGTCGTTTTGTCTGCTCATGTTCAAAGAGTGTCTGAAATCTTGGAACCCTATTCCCACACTCTGACTCCCTTGTTAACAGGTTTGGGGGCATGCTTTAGATTTTACCAATTGTAATGCACTTATGCAAGAGTTGAGAACTAAAAGGTTCATAGGCTGTATTTTTTCTTTAGGTGTCATAGATGATAGATTTCTTAAGACTTGTGTTCAACTACATGAACTCAGTATGTGTCCTTGGTTCTAAGAGCTGGGATTGTGGGCAACTAGGAACTTTGAAGGGAGGTTAGTGCTTACTCACTTCTGGGGAGCAGCAACGTTTTTTCTGATTTCTCCGAACATCTGTGGCATGATTTAAAATCTAACAGCACTATGGGTTTTAATCATCTACTCTTTTGGATTTGTACAGATCAAATTATCCCTAATAAATATCACTGTCAATATGAAAACACATAGAAGAAGTTTGTTTCCTCTATAAGAACCTTAAAAAGACATTTTGCTATTTCAATATTGTCACATATGCCAAAATGATAAAATTAGTCAATACCAGACACACAATTTGACACTCAGTGAATATTTTTAAAATGGTGATGTGTACCATATGCCCAAATCACTTACCAGTAACTGAGGTACATTAGACCGTTGAAATTGATAGTTTTTTTTTATAATATAATATAATATATATAATATATATATTTTTATATAATATAATATAGTTTTTATATAATATAATCATCCCTTCAAATTGATTATACACAGGGCAGAGCAGAAACCAGCTTTCCCCTTTGGGCGTGGCCGCGCAATTTACCTCCAAATTACCAGAAATATTCTACCCACCCCTCTGAGAGAGCCCCACAAAGTAATGAGAATATAGCACCTGCATGGCAGAGCCTGGCAAGCTGTCCGATGCATGTTCGATATGCCAAATCCAGTAACAAAAATGCTTATTTTCCTGACCCTGAAAGAGCCCTTAATATGGCAGCAGTAAGAAAGGCGAACAAGTGATCCCTTCAAATAAAACATACACTGACAGCTTGACTTATAAAAATGATATTTTTCGAGTGGGGTGCAGGATGCATGGGAGGAAATATTGTGATATTGGGAAGAGACTTTGCATCTTCTGGTGGGTCTGGTTCAAACATAGCATGCATGAAGAGTTATCATTAATAGTATGGCCAATCTCAATTCATGGTACCTTAATAAAATTTAGAAAAAATCAACTGTCAGATTCCTTCATGAACTTTTATTCAGTCTCACCTATATTAGCAGTGGATGTTTTACTAATATATTATATATTAGTAAACAATGGATTCTGATCAAATTCTGACCCATATGTGTATGCCTATTGTGATGTATCACTAAAAGGGTCAACACAGATGCTTGATATTGATAACTCAAAGACCAAGAACAGGATGACCAATGTACCTCTCAGAAACAATGAAAATTTTTTCTAACAAAAAATTTCAAATAATAGCAATTAGAACTTTCTTTAATTTAATAGTGAATGCCCGAGAATTTCCAGGAATATTTACAGAAAAAAAAGACAGGGCCACAGAGATAGCACAGTGATTAGGGCTCTTGCATTGCAGGCAGCCTACTTCAGTCCCCTGAGAACCAGGAGTTAGCTATGAGCACGGCCAGGTATGGCCCTAAAACAAAAACTATAAATGAATGAATGAATGAACAAATGAACAAATAATTAATTAATTCAAAATCCAATGTTAAAACAAGTCTTCTTTGCATTTATATGTATAGCATGCAAAATGGAACTAGAGTCTAGGGTGTGTTTTCATTAGTCTTTTATCTCCTTGCTTTGAGTCTCCATAGCCCACTTGAGTGATGTCATCTCCTAAATATCACCTCTTCAGCTTGCGCCAGTCTCCCATTTCCTCCCATATATTTGCAAAGTCCAGGTCTTAGCTTTTATACAGTCTCAAACCCTTATAAAATTTAAGCCCAGAATACTGACTTGTGTGTGGTAGAACAATTAGCATCATTGGGGTCACTGCCCAGAAGACTTAATGTTTTCTTAATGCTCTGAATAATGAATATGGCTGGCTCCACTGTCTTGGAAATGCTTCTAAGGAGAGATAGTATTCACATGGACTCTCACTGTATCAGAAAGCAAAGCAAAAGCCAAGCTAAGGCAGGTGGCCTGGAGGTGGAGAAAAGTGTCAGATTTAACATATAAGATTAAAATCGCCAAATTGGCTAAGATCAGGCACAAGTAAAGGGGGACCAGGGATTCAAAACTTACTCTACATCGTCTTGTTGAGAAATGTAAAGAGCCGAGCAAAAGCTTTTTGCTCCCTCAGAAGCTAAAGTCCCCAATTGCTATGGCAGCATTATTTTTCATGTGTTTCACTGTGGGTTAAGGTGAAGAACTTCTTCATCCAAGCGAACTATTCATGATGTCAGGAAATACTTCCCATCTGTTAATTAATACCAATATCTATTAATTTAGTTTAACATGTCCACATGTTTCTTCCTTTAATGTTCAGAGAATATGAAATCAATGGAAACGGTATTTTGTTGGAGAAGAACAGTACTGCATAATCATTTACTTTCAGATGAAATTGATATGGGCAGGTTTTGCCAGGGACTGATACTGCACATTAAAAATGGAACTGAAAATATGAAAGCAATGTAGAAAGTAGATGAAAACTGAGGACAAATTTTGTTGACTTCCTCATTTTGCCTAAGATCCATATGGCAGCTAAGTTGCACTGAGAACCAATCTCTTTCTAATGAAAAAGAATCTAACTTTAAATCAATAAAAATAGGGAAAAGCATCTAACTGGTCTCTGTGAGCTTCCAAACAGATGATACTACCAGAAACCTGTTTAGAAGGCCATAGTAGTCTCGCATGCTCTTCTTTCTCCTGACAAAGTTGCCAATGAGCCTACAGTAGCATTATTCCCTTTAGGGGAAAAGATTTCCCCTAATTCATTACAGCTCACTGACCTGACCAAGCCACAAACAACAGAGGAAAGGAAAGAAACCAAGCACAGAAAAAATCTGGTTGGGGTATTACAGCACTGTACATTCTGAAGGTTTAGTTTTTATGAAAATTGAAATGATAGACAAGAATTAAAGGCTTTGTTGAATTTCAGGGAGTTATTTCAAGCTTTCCATATTCAGAACATTCAAATAAGCTGTGATACTCTTAGAAATCTTGAGCACAAAATCTCGTTTCCTTTCATTTTCACCGGGCTGGTTTGATTTACATAGTAATATTGGTGGTAAACAGTCATGTTGGTGGTGAGAGAATGGCAGAGCTTGAAGCAACTGCAATGAGAAATAGAAAAAAGTCTTAGATTACCCTCTGTCAAACACAGGAATCACATGATTTTGCAATGGTATATGTCTTACACTGCTGCTTGACAAGCGTGATGCTGAACTGCATTAAATATTAATTTGTATAATGCAGCAGTCAGATAAAACTAGGCATAAAACACAGCGGGGAAATTGCATTTTCTTACTGTTAAGACTATCGTTACAGTCTTCTGGTACCTCATGCTGTCATCGCACTTAGTAGATTGATGTTTACTTTCCCAGCACACATCGACTGCCATCGATAGCATTACTAACTTGTATACTGTTATGTTTCCTTCAAGTAGTAAATCTTGCTGACTGCAACAGGGTCTTTAGATTCAAGAGACTCCTCATAATCTCCAGGCATGAATTTAATCAAAATTCAGAAGTGACACATGCACTCTTGCTTCTAGAAAACAGTTTATGTTAAACCTAGGCACAGTTTTGATTTTGATCTATAATTCACGTCACAATGTAGACCCAGGGTTAACTTGAGAATGTCATTTTCCTTTATTTTCACCATACTGTCCATATAAATAAAAGTCTCGGTTCCCTCCCACATCTCATTAAAGAAAGGTGTTTGCCAATGGACCCACTCGCCCTCTCTTTTCCCTAGTCATTTCTTATTTGCTCTTTCTTCTCCTTGTTCTCGTCTTAATCAGGAAACTATTCACTTTGTTCCTGGCTCTTCAATAACCATAGCACTGTTCTACCAAATCTACCAGGATTAAAGCTTTTAGTTAAAGGAAACCTCTTTCTTCCTTTCCGACTGCTGCTCCCTTTATTCTTGGCTCGCTCTTTGATTGCATCATGAAACTTCCTCTCACGACTCCCACATGCTCCAAAGTCTTGCCGTAGGCATTCTTCCATGAGGGCCCATCTTTAGACTTTCATCTGATGAACAACAAAACAATGACACCCAGAAAAAGAAGGTTGCAGCCTGATAGCTTGTGCTGTCAGATTTCTCTAGATCCCTCATCCATCCTTCCTTGGGCAGATGTCACCTTCATGTTTAACATTGATATTTTAGAAATAATATCCAACTCTAAGTCTGCTTTATTCACAAACCAAATTAGTACAATGAAGAAGAATTAAAATCAAGTAGAGGAAAACGATTATATTTCTATCAATGATAGCATATGAATACATATATTCATATTGCATAGTATAAAAGTTGCATTAGGAGCAGAATTCAAGGATTCAGAAAGCTAAAGTACTTTGTAGGCTATAAATATCTTGTGAGTGGAGCATCCCACATGGATTTTAAAGGATCAGAGATGAACTTTTTTTAGCAAAAATAAATAGGTTACAAATTAACAACAATGGAGGTGCTGAACCAGTCGGTTGTATTCTTCATCGATGTCGTCAATGATGGTATCTTCCCATGTTGCTGCAATGGTGCCAAAGAGTTCCCAGTTGGTGGTCATTCTGGGAGTTCTCTTCTTAAACTTTGCAGCCTTTTCTCCCGTTACTTCAAGTAGAATTTTGCACCAAAGAGACAGTGGTCCGATCCTGTTTGAAATTTGGAGACGACAGCAACATCAGTCAGACAAAACCATCAAGTGAACATGATGTGGTCAATTTCATTGTGGAACTGTCCACCAGGAGTTTCCCATGTCCAATGTTTCGCTTCAGCCTTCTGGAACTGTGAGTTCCCATGAATGGTCTTCGTGGACATGATGAACTCAGATAGTCTCTCATCCTTTTCATTCCATTCTAGGCATGGGTCCCGATGTGGAGTTCTTCAGCCAATCTTTTCAGTCCTATCTTGGCATTAAAATCACCAAATATGACCTTGTATAAGGTGTGATCTTTTTTATAGAACTCCTCCAGTTCCATGTAGAATTTCTCAATTTCACCTTTGTATGTGGATGTTGGTGCGTAGACAATGAAGATAAAAATTGCTGACAGTGAGCCACATCTCTTCAAGTGTAATTGTCCTATCCGGTTTGTTAGGTATTCAAATAAATCAATGTTGACAGCCATGTTTGTGTTGACAAAGACAACAGCACCACCAATGCCTCTTTCGTGCGCATGTTCCAAGGAACAGTTCTTCTCCAGTGTCAAATACAGCATGACGTGACTGACGCCTTCTCGTCTCAGTCAGACCAATGATGTCGTTCTTGATCTTTTGTGCTTGCACCATCAGATCCCTCAATATATACTTCTGATGCCAGCATATGTGCATTGAAAGTACAGACAGTCATTTTAGTCCTTCTTCCTTTTGGCAGCCTAGAATGGCCGTAAAATTTTATCAGGCACTGCTTATTCGCCTTTCTTACTGCTGCCATATTAACGGCTCTTTCGGGATCAGGAAAATAAACATTTGTGTTACTGGTTTTGGCATATCGAACACTCTTTGGACAGCTTGCCAGGCTCTGCCTTGCGGGTGCTATGCTCTCATTACCTTGTGGGGCTCTCTCAGAGGGGTGGGTAGAATATTCATGGTAATTTGGAGGTAAATCACGTGGCCACGCAGCCGCGCGCATTGGGCAAAACTGGTTTTTACTTCGCAGGGTGTATCTGTGTCTGTGGATCAAGCATTCCTGGGCTTGAAATACTCTTCTCAGAAAAGGGGGTCTCTGCAGGGTGGGTTCTTGTAGGCTGGGTTTCTGACAAGCCGGGCTGGAGACTGGCTTAATCTCTTGGATGGAGATCATACGAGCTGCGGAGTGTGGAAGATGAAGATCACTGCAAGCAAGGTGTGGGGGTTTCTCTGGGCTCTTCCAAGGCACCATCGGGATGGTTGTGCAAAAGAAGAATGCCGAGAGAGAGAAAGACACAAAAGGACACTTGTCTTCAGAAATTCTTGAGCTCATTCACCAACGTGGCAAGGCGCAAGCCTCAGGAGACCAAATGCTAACGTCCAAGCTTGCTAACGGTGCAGAGAAGCAATAAAAGAAGACCTCAAAGACAGAAGAGCAGAAATACTGGAAGATGCAGCAGAAGCCGGGAAAAGCATTCACACTGCCCGCCTGTCCTTCGCCAACTATAAGACCAAGATGACTGTCCTCCAACACCCTGATGGATCTATCACATCTTCCAGAAAGGCAATGGAGAAGATTATCCAGGACTTCTACTAGATCTCTTTGATAGCCACATCCACCTGCCCACATACCAAACTCCACAGGATGGATATGTCATTCCCAACGTTCTCCCTTCTAAAATCCAACATGCCATTTCACCGGTAAAGGAGGGAACAGCAGCAGGCCCAGACAAAGTCAGACCCGAACACCTGAAGAATCTGCCATCGCTATTCATCAATACACTAGCTTGGCTCTTCACACGCTACCTGTCCGCAAGCAAGGTGCCCTCCCAACAGAAAACCAGCTGGACAGTCTTACTGTTCAAGAAGGGAGACATTCACGACATCGGCAACTATTGCGCCATCTGCCTGGTGTCTGTCATCTACAAGCTGTTTACACGAGTGATCATGAACAGGATTGGCAGAACACTAGATGACGGACAACCACGCGAGCAAGCTGGCTTCTGGAAAGGATTCAGCACAATCGACCATATCCACACAGTAACCAAGCTCATTGAGGTTTGTAGGGAGTACAAGATACTGCTCTGTCTCACGTTCATTGATTTACAGAAAACCTTTGATTCTGTGGAGACGAAGCAGTCATCGAAGTCCTAGCCAAACAGGGTGTTCAAACCCAATACATCAAGTTCCTTCATGAACTGTATTACAGATTCACCACTAGGATCTCACCATTCTGAAAGGAAGTGATCATTGATGTCAAAAGAGGGGTTCGACAGGGTGATACCATTTCACCAAAACTCTTCAGCGCCACCCTCGAGAACATCATACAACAATTAGAATGGGAAGGAATTGGAGTTAAGATAGATGGTCGGCAACTACACCACCTCCGCTTCACTGATGACATTGTTCTAATAACACCAAATATTAGCCAAGCGGCACAAATGCTGGCTGACTTTGACCGAGAATGTGGAAAGATAGGTCTACAGCTGAATCTAAAGAAAACTATGTTTATGAAAAATGAACTATTTCCAGTGGCCCCATTCACTCTCAATAGAACAAACATCTCTGAATGGAGCAGTTATGTGTACCTAGGTCGAGAAGTCAACATGATGAATGACCTAAAACCTGAGCTGCGCAGGAGGAAGAGAGCGGCATGGAATGCCTTCAAAGGCATCAAAGAAATAGCTAAAAGGACAAAGAACCTCTGGCTCCGGGCACATCTCTTTGACTCCACCGTTCTCCCTGCATTAACATATGCCTCAAAGACCTGGGCCCTACAAAAGCAGGATGAGAACACTATTCGGGTCTCCCAGAGAGGAATCGAAAAGAGCTATGCTTGGAATATCACGCCTCACTCAAGTGAGAGATGGAATCCTGAGTTCCGACCTCTGTCACTATTCCAGAATCAGGGATGCTGTCTCGTTTGCCAAGGCATCGAAAATCAGATGGGCTGGACATGTAATGCTATTTGGAGACAACTGATGAACTAGAGCTGTTATCTACTGGATCCCAAGGGATGTCAAAAGATCATGTGGCCGCCCACCCACAAGATGGTCAGACTTCCTTGTCAAGACCCTGAAGGAACGGTTTGAGGCTCTTCATATTCCTGAATCAACCAGATGCCATTGGGCTACATTGGCATGTGATAGGGTCCAATGGAAATGTTACTGGCGCCCGCTCGAGCAAATCGATGAATAACGGGATTCAAGTGATCAAATGATCAAGTGATAAACAACAATTAAAATCATTGTTCCACTTTCTGTTACCACGTTTAATCTAGACTATTGAATAGATTTCAATAATGTAGTTCCTTTACTTCCCACGTTTCTGCAAACACCTTTAGTCCCACAAAATTGTGTGAAACAGAGCTGAGGAAATACCACTACTGAGAAGAAAGAATTTTTGTTCTGTTTTCTGGCGAGGTTGGGTTGGGCACACCTGATAGTGCTCAGAGTGAACTCCTGGCTCTGTCCTCAGGGATCCTGGAAAGCTTGGGACTGTATGAACTGCATGTTGACCACACAATTCAGGCATGTGAGACTAACGTCTTCATACTTGCACTATACCTTAGCGCCTGAGAAACCAGGGTACTTTGGTAAAAGTCTAAAACTGTGATCATTTCTCCTTAAAAAAATTATAATTATTTAGTCTTTTGTTACCAAAAACTGGCAAAAAATAATTCTACAGTTTGTTATTTAAAATATTACTAAATTAAAATGTCCTTATTATTGTCTATTCAACTCTTCCAGTTAAGAAATCCTATGTAAAATGTCTTCCTTATTTGAAATATCCTGCTATCATTACCCTTTAAGAAAAAAAAAGTCCCTTCAATATTGCCTATATGATGTTGGCTATTTCAGCATTATTTCAAATTAAATTTCTCCTAGAGAAAGAACTGTTGTTAGAAATTCTAAAGCCTTCTTTAAAGTTTTAATCATCTAAACTGAGAGAACTAGAGTTAACTGTTAAATCTTCCTATAATAGCCTGCAAAATACACTAATCACAGGCCACTGGACCAGTGGACATTCAATAAATAACAGTTGATGAAGTTGAAAATATGTTGCTCTAGGTTGACTCTGGTTTTAAATAACCACTTTCAGAACTGCTCCTTAAAAATGTCATTCACATAAAGAATATTTATGAGTAACGGGTCTCACCCTCCCTTCCAAACCAGTGATTTAACTCTGGCAGACCAATCTAGGTCTCCACTATTCAGATTTTCATTTCTGAAGTTCAACATAAGAATATGAAAACAACCTAAATATATATTGGGACTGTCAAGTGAAGACTAAGTTAAGTTTTAAGACATAAAATATGAGAACATCGATTTGGGAAATGATTACAGGAAACAGAAAATAGTAAAATCAAGACCCATGGCCTCATGAAATAATTAGAATATGGGAATAAGGTTGGCGACACTGAAATTTCAGGCATAGACTAACGCATAAAGGATTTGGATAGTGATAATCAAGGTGAGGAACAATCAGCATTTTCATTTTATGTGAATTTAAGACTTCAATGGCAAATATTATTCAGAAGATCAGGGTTTGGTAAGAGGATTGAAAAAAAATATGCTTACCTTTAAACTTAACTTGAACAGCTTTAAGAATGAGTTATGAATCTCCTGTTAAAAATCCTTCAAGATACTTTAAGAAATTCTACAATTAAATAACTGGACCAGTTTTCTGTGAACCAGATTATGACTTTTAATACATACTTAATAATCAGGTTTTCTTCTATACCAGTTAGACTCCTTAAAAGCCAAGTAAGGTAGTCATATTTTTTATTCTATCAGCATTATTTTCTGAAACACCTAAACTCAATTTTATAATTATAATGAACATTGACGATAAAAATAATTAGCCTATTATAGAAAAGTGAAAATAAGGGAGTTAATTTGGGGACTGGAGGGATGACACAGATTCTCCTTTACAAATATTTCTACATTACAAAAACATTCCTTATAAACCCATGTACTAAATAATGACAGACTTTTAGAATAATATGTTTTATACCCTCACATGAATAAAATTCAGCAATTGCTTTATGCCCTGTTAAACATTCCAATATACAGGCATCCTATTGTAGTATAAAGCAGCAATTGTTCCAAATTCTGGTATAAAAATGAAGCACATATGTGTGCTAGATCATATAATAGTGGCAATGCTTTTTTTTAGGCCAAAGGATATAAATACTAAAGAATTTTAGTATTCAGTCATTATTCAGAGAACGTTTGGAATGTTTGAAATATAGATGAAAATGGCACTATTCAGGGGAAACTGATATCATTTAAAAATAAGCCTATGCTGATTGTCAGCACAGAGAACATAATTGCATAGAAATTCATTTGAAAACAAGTAAATTGTGGTTGTTAGGCAACCACATTCCCTGGGGTTAAAATATAGACTACTAGAAAACACAAATGCAAAACCTAAAAAGTTCCATGATCAATCTTATCTTTTGAGCAATTTATAACTTTTATAATAATTTTAATACATTATTTAAATAATTTATTTCATATAAGAATTACTGCACTGTGGGATATAAATTATATTTTACTATGGTATCTGATATTATTGCCAAAATAATCCTTCTTTACAAATAAAAGCTTGCCTGATGAAATTTCTTTTCAGAAAACTGCTGAAATTTTAGAGAATTTGCATATTTATAAGTTGCATGCATAGTTTTTCATTAAAATACTCTAGCAGATACACACACACACACACACACACAGAAATACACACCACTTAACAGAAATGTATGCCCGTTGCCTGCTATTTTGATTTTTTAATAGTGCTTCCTGTTCTTCTAATGTTATGTTTCTTTGTTTACAAAAGTGCAGATAAGTAAAATATTCTTGGAGCTAGAGAAGATACAGTAGACAGGTGCTTGTTTTGCACCCAACCTGTGTTCAATCCCCAGGGTACTAAAGCCTTCCCTGAGACCTGCCAGGAGAGATCCCTGAGCACAGTGCTAGAGTAAGCCCTGAGCTCCAGGTGTGGCCCTCCCCACACTATATATATATATATATATATATATATATATATATATATATATATATATAAACTGCCGTGGTTAGGTTCATGCGAGAGTTGCACAGGAGGAAAAGAGCGGCATGGAATGCCTTCAAAAACATCAAAGAAATAGCCAAAAGAACAAAGAACCTCTGGCTCCGGGCACATCTCTTTGACTCCACCGTTCTCCCTGCATTAACATATGCCTCAGTGACCTGGGCCCTACTAAAGTAGGATGAGAATATCATTCTGGTCTCCCAAAGAGGAATAAAAAAAATATATATATATATATATAGCAGTTTTCAGCTCTGTGGTTGAACAACTGACAGTACGTACTAGGTACAGAAACAGTCCAGAGGCTCTAACTCCCTTCAAGACTTTCTTCAAGCTATCACCAAGCACTGCCCTTAGGGAAGCTCAGCCAACCCTCCTTTCTGCTCCTCTGACTCTATCCTGCCAGGCTCTCTGCTCCTCCCAATCACCTCTGCCAGCCAGGCTGAGAATCCAGTCTCAACTGACAACTCAACCTTTTTTCCAACTCTTATATATCAGCATAATTTGGATATTGGCCATCACTTTTAGAGTTAAAAGCCATCCCTTTAAGAGTCCACAGTGCATATATATAGATATAAATATATATCTATATATAGATATATATCTATACATAGATATAAATATATATCTATACATAGATATAAATATATATCTATATATAGATATAAATATATATCTCTATATATACACTGCATATATACATAAATATATGTAAATAAATATATATCTATTTATATACACTGCATATATATATTTGAAAAAATCTCAATAGACTTCTTGTATATATATGATACAGACTGCCAAGAAATCTATTGAGATTTTTTTTTAAATTAGTGAGAGGTAACCATTCTAGGAATGGTGTGTAGAAAATAGGAGAGAAATCAAACATTGAGGGAAAATAAGAAGACGAACGGAGGACTGAGATATAGTCCAGGGCTGAAGTCACATGCAGCGCAGGAGTTCAGCGTGTTTCCTTCACGTCACCATTTGGTTTCTAAGCCATCACCAGGCACAACCCTGGAGTCTCTGAAAATACTGCCAGGGGAGCCCAGGGGGCGTTGGGACTGCAGGACCCAGGTAGCAACTCAGGTCAGAGCACACCAAGTAAGCAGAATGTGACCCCTGGGACCCTGAGCACCACTTGGGAGAACTCTTCCACCCCACCCTCACCAAAAAAAAAAAGAAAAGAAAAATAAATAACTGAAGGCATATGGAAGATAAATTTTGGTTTTATTTAGTAGTCAATAGCAATCTCTGATATACATAAAGAAATGAAATAACTGGTACCATTAAAAATTAATAGGGAGTAACTCCTGAGCATCGCTGGATGTGACCCAAGAAGCAAAAAAAAAAAAAAAAATTAATAGGCGAAGGCTGGAAACAGATTGAACATAATTTATTCTGTTCATCTAAATGGAAATATTTATTAGTCTAAGTCAAAGCTTCAAATTTCTGTTATTGTTGGTTTTAGAAAAATGTAACTTTAAGTCATCATTTTAAAAGGCACTTATCTTATTAAACGTTATAAAATTGTAAGCAGCATAAAATTTAAATGTGCAACTTTTCTTTTGTATATTTTCAACTCTTTGCTGGGTATAAGATTTGGTGAAGGTGAAAGGTAAAATAGTATTTGTGAGGTTGAAAGTTAATTAAAATGATATATCCTAATGCTAAAATTTAGATAATTACTGAAAAATTATGTAGAATTAGCATAATTTTATAGTTGTTATCATAAGAAAGAAAAATTGACAAGAATATAAAGGTACATTGGTAGATTAGAAGGGCCTTTAACAACATTTCATTCACGTTTCTGCATTATGAGATAAGAGTTATTAACTTTCATGGTTTTTGATGCACTTAATACTCTGTGAAACTATCATTGTGTCTCAGAGGTTATTTCCCTTTCTTTGAAATGTACATCTGTCAGACTACAAAGATTGAAAAAAGATGAAGCTACAAATTTTCCAAAATAAATGGCAGTGTATTCTTAAGCATATCAGTTTGAGAAATATATTTAATCTTTTTATTACCTCTATTCCTGCATATAAAAGCCAAATGTTATATATGAGCTGGGTTTTACATAAATTTTAACAAAGAAAAGTTACCTATTATTTTAAGTTAAACAATATTTTATTAAAATATCAATACCAAAATATTGGATTGCTGTCCACTGAATTTGAATTATATTACTTTAGCTAATTAATGTTTTAATTGATCATAAAATAAAGGTTAATCTTAAGGTGGCAAGTCTTATGTTGATGTAAATTTCAATGACTGTTAGAGGTTTTTTAAAATTAAGTGGATTAGACCAAAGGAAATGCAGCCTTAACTGACTATATTGTGACAATAATAATAATAATAATAATAATAATAATAATGATAATGAAAATAGTAAAACCAATGTGTTATCTTTTCCTAAGAGCTATAACAAAATTCCACCTTAAAAGTGTTAATGAAAGAAGTAGTTTGCATACTAGTGAATCAGTTAAGCAAGGGACATGGAGAGAGTCCTGAGATATCCAACCACATAAGCATTGTGTGGATTAGGAGCGCTTGCTGGTCACGGAGACACGGGAGGTGTGATGACACTGATGTTCATTGTGAAAGAGAAAGACTGAAGCTCTTAGAATCTCTGATGGCAGTAGTTCAGGAACTGCTGCCAGTTGATTTTAAATATTCTCTTTCTCTAGCACTTATTTAATTAATTTAATTTTTGTTTGGAGACCACATCTAGTGGTGCTCAGGGCTTAGTTCTGGCTCTGTGCTGAGGGATCACTTCTGGTGGGCTCAGGGAACCACACAAGGGATCAAACATGGCTCAGCAGAGTGCAAGGCAAACTACCTACTCGCTGTACTATGGTTCCAATCCTTTTTAAATTTTGTTAAGACAACTTTAATGGGGTCAGAGAGAGAGTACAGTAAGTAATGCTCTTACCTTGCCTGTGGCAGACCCTAATTCAATCCCCTTAACCTTACATTGTTCCCCAAGTCTACAGGAGTGATCCTTGAGCCAGGAATAAGTCCTGATCCCTGCTGGGTGAGACCCAAAACAAAACAAAACAAACAAACCAAAAAAGACACTGTGATTTATAAAGTTGTTTCATGCATACAATATTCCAACGCCAACCACACCACCAGTGTTTTTTTCCCCTCCTTCAGTGTCCCCAGGCTAACTTCCATCCCCACAACCTATTCCCTTGGCAGGTGTATAACAAAATGATATCCTAGTACTTGCTCCAATAAAATTTAAAAGAATAACAAATGGAATTATTAGGAAAGAAATCAGTAAGTTGATTTTTCATAACTGCTATATGATTTAACCTATGTAATAAAGATACTCAAATCATTCACTACAATTTAATACAATATCTATTCCTTTTATGCCTATTCTTTTACATAATTTTTACATAATTAATTCTTCAGTTCTGAAATTTAAATCCTGTTGAATTAAATATTATTTTGTTCTGAATTTTACTGTGGTAATTATTATATCTTCCCTGTCATAAGTAACACTTTTTTAAAATTCTGTGGCAATATGTTTTAGTTTCCTTAAAGTAGGTAAAAACGACAACTATAATTTTACTAAGAATGAAAATAGTCAAGAAAATTTAAGGGGAAAATATTAATAGACCCAATAGAGTGTTTTATTCTAAGAAAGGAAATAGTGGTTTTACATATTTATTAAAATTTTATATTATAGATACTGACTGCCAAAGTGTCTGAATTAATAAGTAAAAAATTATAGTAAAAAACTCTAGATGTGAAGAAAACCAGATCAGATATAGAACAATAAACATAAACGAGTCATGATTTCATTATTAAGATGTATAAAATAGACTTCAAGCTAGCAGGAAAAATGAATTTCTTAATATTAGAGGGTAACCATATGTTCAATTATTAAGTGCCATATTCAATGCCATACGTTGGGAAGTTTTTCCTGTCCATTACTGAAGCTCTTTTAATGCTTCTTGCAAAACTACATTTGAGACTGCAAATTCCCTAAGCTGTTGCCTTTCCATGAAGCTCTGTATCATTCCTTCAAGACTGAATGATAACCTAGTTGAACAGAGCATTCTAGGTGAGGTGTTCATTTCATTGAATTTTTATACTATTTTCTTCGAGTTCGTAGAGCTTCATTTGATCTGCTGTCAATTGTATGGGCTTTCCTTTAAGGTAAGTTCCATTTTTGGACTTGCTGCTTTCGATATTTTCTCTCTAGTTATGGCTTTTACCATCTTGAGTACAATGTGTCTTGGATTTTTCTAGATAAGTTTATTTTACTTGCCCCTCGAGGTGTTGCAGGTGTGACTGCAGTGCCAGGCTGCATGAGCAGGTGGCAGACAGGAGAAAGGCTTGTCTACACCCAGGGCTCTGCCTCATGGGCCCTGGATGGTTGATTGTCTGACATAGAAAAGGACTGGGTCCCCTGGCATGAACCCAGAACCACGGCAGAGCCTGTCAAGTTACTCATGGTGTATTCAATATGCCAAAAACAGTAACAATAATGGACCTCATTCCCAACAAATGAAGACGTTGCTGGTGCCCACGCAAGCAAATTGATGAACATTGGAAGACAAGTGACAAGTTTATTTTAATGACACTCTTCAGGTCTCTTAGATCTTGGTGTCTATATTCCTCAACACTGGGAATTCTTATTAATGATTACTGTAACTATTGTTTCTTGGTTAAATTTGCCTTCCTGTTCAATCAGACTCTAATGAATTTTATATGGTTCCTACTGAACTCGTCCTGTAGTTCCCTGCTCATTTATTTTCAAACTGTTTTCCACCTTATACTTTTTCCTTACCATTTCCTTCTTCTCTTTCTGGAACTGAACTTCTTGAACTTTTAATCAGCTGCTATAATGTTGATGTTAGGAGCATTTGTTGAGGGTTTTATAGCACTTACCATGTTCCTCATTTCTGTCACTTTTGATAGTAATAGTTTCTCATTACAACTTTCAATGCTCTGTTAACTATCTGTACCTTAAACATCTTCATCGAGTGTCAATGCATTCATTTTCTGAGTATTTACTGAGTTAGTTGGTGGTGTTTTTGCCTCCAATGATATTGTTTTTGCTCAATGAACTTGGTGGGATTATCCATGATTTTTCCCACTGGGTTTCTAATGTTCTTGCTGTGCTGAGGGTGAATTTTTCCACTTAGACTACCCTAGAAGAAAAGGAGGGATTTGCTGGA
This sequence comes from Cryptotis parvus, assembly GCA_021461705.1. Classification (NCBI taxonomy): domain Eukaryota; kingdom Metazoa; phylum Chordata; class Mammalia; order Eulipotyphla; family Soricidae; genus Cryptotis; species Cryptotis parvus. Next base: position 177,847 of record JAJIBD010024752.1, read on the forward strand.
GTTGCCCTCTTCATTCCTTGCCCATCTTCACTGAATGACAGGATAAGTAACTGAGCAGTGCATAATTTGCTGAGGATATCTGTGGTGCTGCCCCATTGGTATGATGCATGTCAGGTGCGGAGGCAACTGGAAATTAACTAAAAGAGAGGGGCTCTCTCCCCAATCCAGAGGACACTCAGTGATGTCCCCCAGAGAGCAGCTCACCTGCAATTAATATAAAAACTATATTAATTGAATTCGTCAAATTAATAGCTTTTATTTTTCAAAATTTAACATTAAGAAAGAAAAAAGACAAGTAACAGTCTATAAGAAAATATTTACAAAGCATATCTGACAAAGTGTATAATCAAAAATAAAAAAGGAAAGGTTACAGCTCCATAGGATGACAATCAGATATAAAAATTGAGATCTACACAAACATTTCATCAGAAAATATATGTAAACAAATATATGTACATGAAAATGTATAACATTATCAGAAATTTGAAAATGTAAAAGGAAAATAAACCTACTACCAAACACTAATTAGAATGTAATCAAGATTCACAACGTTCTTCATCACTGTCTTCCCGTTTATCTTCGATTTGCTCGAGCGGGCACCAGTAACATATCCATATGACCTGTCTCATGCAAGTAGAGCCCAAGGGAACCTGCTTGCTCCAGGAACATAAAAGCCTCAAACCATTCCATCAGGTCATGGCAATGAGGTCTATAATTGTTACTGGTATCTGGCATATCAAATACGACACGGGTAGGTTGCCAGGCTCTACCGTGGGAGCATACTCTTGTAGTCATCTCAAAATCCAGCATTTATTGATGAACTGCGCAGCCACAAGTGGCCGCGTGAGCCGGGCTGTGATAGGCTGGTCTTCTGGTTGGATTTCTGACGAGGAAGAAGTACAGATGTGGAAAATGGAGGTCCTCATGGAGTGGGGGGTCATCTGGCTTGTTGTGAGGCTCTGCTGGGGTGGTGGGCCAGGGCTAGAATCTGCCATCCCTCACGGGCACCTCATGAGAGGCTGGGCACAGTGAGAGTCAGTAGCAGCTTTTCTCCATGTCTGTCTCTGGATCAGCATATCTGGGCCGGATTAAAAAAGACTGCAGCAGGGTGGATCTCGATGAGCCGGGCTGTGATAGGCAGGTCTGCAGGGTGGAGTTCTGACGAGATGGAAGTCCGGATGTGGAAAATTGAGGTCCTCATGGAGTGAGGGGTCGTCTGGCTTGTTGTGAGGCTCTGCTGGGGTGGTGGGCCAGGGGCTAGAACCTGCCATCCCTCCCGGGCACCTCATGAGTGGCTGGGCACAGTGAGAGTCAGTAGCAGCTCTGCCTCATGTCTGTCTCTCACAATTAATAACAATAATAATAAAGCAGTTACAAGCAATGTATCGGCAAGTGCAAAAATGACATAGTGTCGGGCACGCCGCCGGGGTCCCCGACAGTGTCAGGGCTGAAGTTCTCTTCTACCTCCAAGGACGACGGGGGAACAGATGAAAACTCACGAGTCCGGTGCAGTTCCAAAAAAGGCTTTTAATAGTACAAAAGCCCTTCCACAGCACTCCAATATAATGAACAAACTCTAGCTCTGGTCCAAACTTAGACCATACAAGAGAGCCTAAGTCTCCCACCAAAGAGAGAGGATCTCACCCGAGCTGAGTCTTACCTAGAAGAAGGAGCAAAAGGCCAAAGAGCAAAAGGCCAAAAGCCAAAAGCCGCAAGGCTGAGGAGCCAAAAGTCGAAAGCTAAAAGGCCCAAAAGGCAAAAGTGAAGCGAACGTTCTTCATATGGAAAACTAATAAGGGGATTTGACACTATAAATCATCATCTGAAAATGAGGCTAAATATTATATAAAACATGAAAGCAAAGGATATCACTATTTGACCTTATAAAAACAGTAAAAACTAGGTAAAAATAGTTGCAGAAAATTAAGAAATTCAAGTATTGTACAAAAAAATTTCAAAATCAACTACTTGATATTTCCTAATTTTTCTTACAACTGCATTGTTATTTTAAGCTCTAAAACACCTGTGAATTAATTATTTATTTCAAGATAATATGTTTTGTCATATTTCTTATATTCACAGCAATAAACTTACTTGTCAAATGATTGAATAAATAAATGACCAGGAAATAGGGGAATATGTCAGTGCATACCGTGGCATTCTCCACATTCTTTTCTAAACCACCAATGAAAATCTAAGCCAATCAGAAAACAGGACACATTCATACTTCAAACTGATTGACAATCTCACAGGACTCTACTACTTTTGCAAAACCATTATCACAATTTATTTGATCCAGGCATCCTTGTGCACATAGATACTGGGTGAAAATTCATGTGTTCTGGGTGAGAAGTCTCCAAATGTTTCACAAAACTGTTCCAAAGCACTGCTGTCCTTTGGTTATATCTTCACAAGCTTGTTTGGTTAGAGAATAACCTTCAAAGATGGAAATAGCATCTCTGGAGCAAAGGGTGATTTTGCTGACTGTCCCAAAGCAAAGATCGAAGTTACAAGCTCAGGCTTTCTCTCCCGTAACACAACCCACCATGTGTGCAGCCAATATCTTGCCCTTTGTCACCCTATGGACTCAAGGTCTTGAAAAACAGAAGTTAAGTGTTAAGTAATGAAGTCCTTTATCTCTGTCACAGGCATCTTGGAATCTTCTTCCGGAATTCTTGAAAATGTAGCAGTTTACCTCACTAGTTCACAAAGCTAATTCTAGACTCTTCAGTTCTTGACATATTTCCATTTAATTCTTTATTTTTCTGGCATTTAACTACAAAGCAGAAAATTTCAATTTATGCTGAAAATAGTTAGAACTCTAGATACTGTATTCATGGTACTACGTAGCATAAGTTCAGTCATGTTAACAAAAACAGAATTGAATAATTATTGAATATATTATAATAATATTGAATATAATATTGTAATAATTATTGAATATAATTATTGAATATAACATGTGTATATTAAATAATTTCTCTGTTTGATTTTTTTTCTTTTTGGGTCACACCAGTTGATGCTCAGGGGTTTCTCCTGGCTTTGAATGATGCAAGAATTATTCTTAGTGGTGTTCAGGGAACCATACTGGTGGTGCTGGGGATCAAACCTGGGTCGCCCTCATGCAAGGCAAACTCCTTACCCTACTATCGCTCCAGCCTTATTGTTCTATTATTTTTATTAATTCCTAAAATTAAAGAGACCATGAGAAATATCGGTTAACAAATTTTATTCATTATACGAATAACATAAAACATGGCATATAAAAAGACTCAAAGAATATTTGTGTGATTACATATTTGCTCTGTATTTTCAACCTTATTAACCTACTTGATTGGCTTAATTGCATTTTTAAAGACATTCTGTTCTAAAGATTAAAAAATATGAATTTTACCTAAGGGTTAATAAATAACATGTGTTCATTAAAACAGTTTTCTTATAATTGCACAAATCTAAAGATACGACAAAAGTTAGAGCTAGAAAAATGCTAAAAAATTACCCTGTTTTATCATGAGTCAGTTGATAGAAATATTACTTTTATAATCTTATGGTCTTAAGGGGCAGTTTTGAAAACAGTTGTCAAAGCAGTCACAGGTTACTACTCACTTGAAGATTGCTGGTTTGGGTGTGATGCTGTGACATGTATTTAGCAAATTAGTCATTGTTAAATCCAGTTTCTAGGTAAATCAATAATCATTGACAAAATGACTTCAAAAGAACATGTATCATTTTGTGCAATTTAGAAAGTGGTATTTTTGATAATGTAACCATGTTCATCATCTTTTAGGAGAAAAAAAAACCTAAGTGTTTTGTTGTTCTTAAAATGACAGAAATAGCAATTATTAAATGATTTCCAGGAGACAAAACCTATTTTTTCCATTGACATCTCAGTATCAACACAATTACTTTCCTTTGGAGAAAAATAAAGTCGAATTTGAAATGTCAGAGGCTGAAGACAGTAAATCTCTGAAGACAAGGTTTTATTTTTTTTCTTCCCTTTTAAGACTTAATTTGAAGAATTTTGGCTAAGGGAATCTTAACAAATTCTCTCTGACCAATGCATACACAAATGTACACTAAAAGGTGATTGATCTCTTATAGAGTAAGATGTACTAACTAAATATACTAGTAATCAAAGACAAATTATGCTGAGAGATTCATAGATATTAAGCATAATGTAAACAACAAATTATGTAACACACTTAAGTTCCTCACAAAACACATACGTCCTACTTGATGGAAGAAAAAATAAGGTCAGCATTTTAAATTATATAATTATAGCAAAAGTTTCTTCTCGGTCTTTTAGGATGTAGCTATATATTACATGATCCAAAATTATTATTTTTCTTTTCAAGTGATCTCTTCTGTTTATTTATTTGCTAAAATTAAAAGGTTCAAGTCAAATTATGTTAGAGAACCTTACATAATGGTATTCTATTCCCTTCTATGTTCTTTTGAAAATAAGCATATTTGACCTAAAAGCACAGATACTTAATTTTATTCCTTTGTAATTTAAGAATTGTATTGCAGTTTTTTATTTACCCCATTTCCTCAAATTTATTAAAAAGCAAAGTGCAGCTAAATTCAATACTAAGGTAATGTAAAAGCAATTGATAAACTATAAAACCAAAGCTTTTCCTCAATATTGAATACAATAATTGGCGAGATTAGATTTATTCAGGAATGAAAGTTCTCTAAGAGCTTTTCAAGCAGTTGAGGCTAAGAAGAAAATGGTAATCAACCATTAAATAGTGGAGCATTATTTTTCCAAAGGTATTTATGGTATAAAAGATATGCACCTGATATGAGGCTGGGATGATAGATGAGAGAAGCTGATTTCCACCTCTGGCTCCGAGGGGAAAATAAGTGATTTAAAACTTATATTTCCTGCAATCACTTCTACATTATTACATTTATGTGTGTGATATGAGTGATATCACTCAAATTCAAGGAAAAATAAATATCTAAATTTCTTTGTTCAGTCATGTATGGACTGATTGATAATGAAGTGAGAAAGAATAAATTTTCATAATTAATGGGTCAGTTTTTTGGACTCCTGACAACACCAAATGAAGGTGACTATATCTTCAAACAGAATGTAAATACTTTTTGGAATTTACGGAACTTCATTCAGCTCTAGTGACAAAGAAAAATATAGAGATTACTTTATGATATCAGGACTTGGAGAGTCTAAGTCCAGTGATGGTTATCCTAAAGAAATATGAAGTGAATGGATCAGACAACTGGTTAGGGAGAATAGTTGCTGTTGTTGTTGTTGTTGGTGGTGGTGTTGTTGTTGTTGTTGTTGTTGTTTTTAATATCTGGAATCTATGAAATGACCCTTAAGAAATATGGGGCAACTAAAAGATTTTGATAAACAGAAGTATTTCATATTCCACCCAATTTGTTCTTGTTGATTTCACATTTCTTGTGGTTTTCACAGTGCAAACCCTAGATGAAGGACAACCATGCGAGCAAGCTAGCTTCCGGAAAGGATTCAGCACAATCGACCATATTTACATGGTAACCAAGTCTATTGAGGTAACTCAATGAGCACGGTAACCAAGCTCATTGAGGTTTGTAGGGAGTACAAGATGCCGCTCTGCCTCACATTCATTGATTTAAAGAAAGCCTTTGATTCTGTGGAGACTGAAGCGGTCATCGAAGCCCTAGCCAAACAGGGTGTTCAAACCCAATACATCAAGATCCTTCGTGAGCTGTATTACAGATTCACCACCAGGATCTCACCATTCTGAAAGGAAGTGATCATTGATGTCAAAAGAGGGGTTCACAGGGTGATACCATTTCACCAAAACTCTTCAGCTCCACCTTTGAGAATGTCATGCGACAATTAGAATGGGAAGGAATGGGAGTGAAGCTAGATGGTCAGCAACTACACCACCTCCGCTTCACTGATGACATCGCTCTAATAACACCAAACATTAGCCAAACGGCACGAATTCTGGCTGACTTTGACCGAGAATGTGGAAAGATAGGTCTACAGCTGAATCTAAAGAAAACTATGTTTATGAAGAATGAACTATTTCCAGAGGCCCCATTCACTCTCAATGGAACAAACATCTCTGAATGCAGCAGTTATGTGTATCTAGGTCAAGAAATCAACATGATGAACAACCTAAAACCTGAGCTGCGCAGGAGGAAGAGAGCGGCATAGAGTGCCTTCAAAGGCATCAAAGAAATAGCTAAAAGGACAAAGAACCTCTGGCTCCGGGCACATCTCTTTGACTCCACCGTTCTTCCTGCATTAACATACACCTCAGAGACCTGGGCCCTACAAAAGCAAGATGAGAATGCTATTCGGGTCTCCCAGAGAGGAATGGAAAGAGCTATGTTTGGAATATCACACCTCACTCAAGTGAAAGAAGGAATCTGGAGTTTCAACCTCCATTGTTATTCCAGAATCAGGGATGCTGTCTCGTTTACCAAGGCATCAAAAATCAGATGGTCTGGACATGTAATGAGATTTCGAGATGACCCCTGGACTAGAGCCGTTACCCACTGGATCCCACGGGATGTCAAAAGATCACATGGCCGCCCACCTACAAGATGGTCAGACTTCTTTGTCAAGACCCTGAAGGAATGGTTTGAGGCTCTTCATATTCCTGAATCAACCAGATGCCATTGGGCTACATTGGCATGTGATAGGGTCTAATGGAAATGTTACTGGTGCCCGTACGAGCAAATCAATGAATAATGGGATTCAAGTGATCAAGTGATTATAATGATCCTGACTAAAGAACAGGGTGTAATTGAAATGGTGTGCCAAGAGTTTACAATAAGTGATCACTTGTTCACAAAGACATTGATAAGCTACTATTCCCAGTAAGAACAGATGAAAGTCTAGCTGTGTTCAGACCCACCGTCCCAAACCTAACAGGTTGCCTTGATATAATACTGTTGAAGCAGCTTAAATATAGGTTTTTAAATAGCCCACCTAGAAACTAAAGAAAGAGTGCAGTAGGTAAGGCGTGCCTATGCGTTCTGCTGATCCAGGTTCAATCCCAAGAGCCATATATGGACCTCTGATCCAGGAGAGCTCAGAGAGTCTGAACAGAGAGCCAGGAGTAAGCCTTGAGCATCACTGAGTTTGGTTCCAACAAACAAATAAGCCAATTTGAGATGCTTTGGATTCCAGTACCATACAGCTTTCTAAACCCTCTGTAGATTTTTGGCATTGGTCATTATGAGTTCTGGTCAGAGCAGCTAATGTCCACGGGAGTTTTGTATCCTTAATACCTCAGCTCTTACACTGGTGTCACCTTAGTTATTAACAACTTTCAATTTTTATGATCACTATAATTGTATGCTTATATTATTGCAATATGTATTTACCTCAATGTGAGTAGCTGAAGTCATTGTAACTCCTTTCCACCTAGGTAGAATACAGCATTTGAGATTCAAATAACACAAAACTATACATCTTAATTTATTTCCTGAAACTCTCCTCCATGTATTATGCCTACCCAATATTTTACCTACACACTCCTTACATTTTACCATTGACTATATTTGAAATATCATTTATCTCATTTGCCATTTTTATTCTAAACACTTCATTTTTAGTCCTGCCAGAAAAAAAAATATCAGTCATCAAATCTTCCCAAATTTTTCCCAACTATATCCATCAATTTCATTATAGTCACCTCGTTGTATAGTTATTTACATTTTTACTCCTTCTTGTACATAGTGACCTATTTATATTTCAGCTGTCTTTGTGTGCTATTTTGGATTTCTACATAGAAGTCAAGATTAGATATAATTCAATTCTTTGTCTTCTGAAATGTACTATTACAATAGCCTTTTAATTGACCTTTAAAAAAGGCAATTCACCATTTTACATATTTTAACTTCAAAAGTTTCATTCTGATATTCCCCTTAAATAAATTACCATCTGTTTCCCACATTTTGGTCCTTCCAGATTCTTATATTTCCTCTGACTCGCATATTAGCAGCCGGTACTACTTTGCCCAGCACATCCCCATTGAAACCTATAATGTAAGTGTAAATATAGAATCTCCCTTTACTCTTCATAGTTCTCAGACTTAGAAAATAAAATTTATAGTAAATTCACTTATAGAGAGTGCATGGTTACTTGCTTTTCCACCTCTGTACTTCATCTATTTCACACTGCATTGCATAATGTACACCCATACTCAGAGAATATAAAATACTGTTATAGTAAGGGAAAGTGTCATGAAAATGATGTAACACAATCAGTTTGCTCTGAGCATATAAGAAAGCTTTCCTGTGACCAACATTATAAATGTCTAAGCACTATTAATTCTAAAAAGCAGACACAAACCAGAATGAGTGGGAAGAGAGATTGCATTTGGCATAACCCCAAAAACATCATTTCAGGAAGAAAAATCCAATTCAATTTTCAGAATGACTGGTTAAACCAATCCATGACAGGTCTCTATAATCAATATCTACTGCCACTTACCTTGGCAGCATTCCTGGAGAGATCATTTTCCAAAATTGTCCTCTTCTCAGCCACTTTCTATTGTGTTTTATGCAAATTATATTGGCTTGTCTACTATATCTTTTTTTTTCTTTTTTAGCGTCTCTACAATAAAAAGTTTAAACAATGCATTGCATACGTATGCATTGCATATGAAAATATTTTCAGTCTGATGCATTTTATTTCTTTGTGTAGTCAGTTTTAACATTATTATAAGCTGAAAGAACTAGGTCAAAATATTTCCCATCTTGAGAAACTATTATAGATTAATCTAGTATCAAAACAATGATTGCTTTCTTATCTAGCCCTCTTTGGAAACTGACATGCAAATTTCTATCCTATCACGCATCAAACTGTTCTAGATAGCCCCTGAGGAAATTAGTACGTTCCAGATCAGCAAGGTCTTTGGCAGGAGACCGAGTCACTGGTTAAAGAACTGTTGGTCTGCAGCCAAATATATGCCAGGAGTGTCTTTCATCAAAATATTAACACCCAGTGAATAGAGGTTCCTCAAAGAGAGATCCAGAATTTCATCATCTCCCCACTTCAATAATCCTCCACCATTAACAGTTCCCATAGCTATGCAAAACCTAAACATAGAAGCTGACCATTGGCTCAGGTTCTCGTACCTGACTGCTACTGACTGCTGCTCTTCTTCCTAGCCCTGTACCACCGAAACCTGGATACCATGTTCTAGTGACAAGAGACCCCTTTTGATTACCGAAAGAATTTACAATTCCTATTCCCTCCTCCACTGAGAAGGCTGAAGGCTTGTATGCCAACCTTGCCAGTGACAATATCATTCTCATGCTCCAGTTTTCAGCCTTAGCATCTGCACCCTGGAGAGATCTCCCCTGACCACACAATGGGAGTTTCCTCTAGCTAGTGAAATTTACCGTGTGAGTTTCATATTTTTTTTAAATCACTAGCCAGTCCTTAGGACAGTTCATTTTATTATGGGTTCACTTAATTAGTTGCTGTCTGTCTAACCATTAAAATTAGTGATTGTTTTAAATCCCACACAATTCCCAATGTCTGAGACATATAGCTATTACAAAAGCAGCCCCAAACAGAAGTGTGCAGTCAACATTTCTCATGGTCTCATTTTGTCTGCCTCCATTTCTGTTAGTATCAGTGGCCCTTCTTCCATACACAAATCCCCATCAAATCACTGGGTCTCAGATTTTCAATCTGAGTTGATGGGAGCAAAGAAAACAATTGAGCATTGAGGTACTATGGTTAGGGGATAATTCAGGGAAGGGACACAGGAGAACTGAAAGGAAAGGTGCATTGTTTAATCCTCACATAGATTGGATTCTAAGGCAAATATACCAATAAGATAGGCAAAACAGATTTCACTCTGAATGCTGCTAGTTGGATATCCCTGCCTATAATTGCTTATTAGAAAAGAAATTCAAGTATGTCATGCATAGTTTGATGTGATATGTCACACATAAAATAAATATCTTTTGAAATCTGAGTACCACGCTGGAGAGTTAGTACAGAAGGAAAGACATTTGCCTTGTATGTGGCCCACCCAGTTTCCATCCCTGGCCCCAGAGCAGCACCAGGATTAATTTCTGAGTGTAGATCCAGGAGTAATCCCTGACCATCAATGGGTGTGACCCATAAAGTCAAAATAAATAAATTAATATTAGAAATGTTCCTACCATGGTGACGGAGCAATAATACTGAAGACAGAGTGATTGCCTTGTATGTGGTCAACCTGGGTTCAAACCGTGTCAATCCGATATGGTTCCCTGAGCACCTTCAGGAGTCATTCCTGAGGGCAGAGCCAAAAGTATCCCCTGAGCATCACCAAGTGTGACCCAAAGAGCTGAAAAAAATTTTGTTTGATTACTTTATCATGAGAGGTGTTTTCTCCAAATATTATAGTAAAATCTCATCTATTATTCTAAGTAAAAAAATGCACGTAAAGTGGCATATAGGACATTGATAGCCCACTTTTAATTTCCCACACTTCTCTCTGTTCCTTTTGAGTTTCTTCATGGCACATATCTTGGAAATGGTTTGAAAAGCTTAATTCTTGGTGAGACCTCTGATTCAAGTGCTCTGACTTAACTCACCCCTGCGTGTTAATTCAGCTATGTATTGAAAGCCCATTAGCAACTCAAAAATGACCAATGTCCAAGAATTTTAAATAGTAGCAGAGAAAGTATTTTCTGAGATTTATGTTTATACTTCTTTTAATTTTTTATCAAAACACCATGATTTACAAAGTAAAAAGGTTTTCATAATACAGTTGTTAGAAAGATTCATACTTCAACATCACTCCCACCACCAGTGTGTTCCCACCACCAAAGACCCTCATTTCCCACCCACCCCCAAACCCCATGCCTGCTCCCTCAGCTGCACTAATTATATTGACCAATAAAGCACATATATGGAAATGGTATTGACAAATCCAATTTATTCCCTCTAGTTGGTAAAGAGCAAATTTGACCGATTTCTGGTCTTAAATTTACTTTCAGACTTTCTAGAATGTGATTGGTTTTACTAGTTTGAGATATGACCTCAGGGAGAGCCGGTGGCAGCTCTGCCCTGTGTGTCTGTGTCTCTGCATCATGGCTGCCAGCCCAGAAGCAGTTCATGGGTCCACCAGGCCTCCTGTACAGAACAGAGGTGGGGAAAGGAACTTTTTATTTCAATTCGTGGGCCTAGGTGGGCAGGCAGAGGGATGGAAACGTAGACAAAGAACTTCAGATGACCTCGGTTGCAAACCTTTGAAGAATGAAACTTCGAAAGATTTCTCTAGCTCTTGATCTCTACCAACTGTTGTTTTGCTTTTCTAGGAATATCATCAGAAAGTACCACTGGCTTAGTGGTTTAAGTAACAGACATGTATTTGCTCACAGTCTGGAGTCTAGAAGTATGAGAAAATAATTATCATTATTATTGTCACCATAATTAAAATGGTGGGAGATTCAAGCCTTCTGAGGAAGGCTTCTTCCAGGCTTGCAGATAGCTGTCTTTGCATTGCATCTTTTCACAGTGGAGAGAGGTAGAAATTCTCTGATGCCTGGTCTGAACAAAGACACTTAACTCAACAGGCCTCCACCCTCATGACCTTAAGTAAGCTTAACAAAGTTCCAAAGGCCTCATCTCCAAATACCATTAGCTAGGAAACTGAGACTTCAGCATATGTGTTGCAAGATGACATCTTTCAAGCCCTAATATCTGTGAAGGTGAACTTTTAGGGATAAAACCATCTGGACAGATATTAAGAATCTACATAAGATAAATATTATGGATATTATTGGCTTATCCAGGCAGGCCCTACATCAAATGACAGATATCTTTGTCTATCTTAATCCATTAAGAGGGAAGCATGGGGAGTGCATTCAAACACAGAGGCAAAAATTAGAATTATGTATTTCCAAACTAAGGGACTTTTATAGAAGCAGGAATAAACAAAAATTCACTCTGCCTAAGCACCGTGAGAAATGACACAGTGTGGCTAACACCTTGATTTGAGATTTCTGGTCTTTATAAGTGAGAAACAGATGAAGCTGAAAAAAAAAATAATAGCAAGGGGCCAAAATTATATACCTAATGAATTAATTGAAAATTTCTCTAATTCATGAACTACTGTTGTTAAAAGCCTTCAAGGCAATAAAGCTGCTACATGCACAAGTTTGAGACTCACAGATGTAAAATGTCATTAGCCCTTCCAGAGATGCTTCATTTTAATGGAACTTCCTTCATTCTGAAAGCACAGTATTATTTTCCTTCTAAAAACAATAAGGTTCAGTAGAATATCTTATATACTAGGGGAACCTAGTAATAATGAGGTGTAGTGATAATATGTTTTGGAGATCCCTTTCAACATCACTGTATCACTGTCTTCTCCCATTATTCATCGATTTGCTCGAGTGGGCAATAGTAACATCTCCATTAGTCCTGTCACAAGCAAGTGAAACCCAAGGGCATCTACTTGCTACAGGGACAGGAGGAGCCTGAAACCATTCTTCAGGTCATGGAACTGAGGTCCATAATAGTTACTAGTCTTTGGCATAAAAAGTAAATAAAACATGGTAGCTTGCCAGGCTTTACCGTGTAGGTGGTATAGTCTCAGTAAAAAGCTCTCAACCCGAGCATTTACTGATGAAACTTAAAGGGGGAAGATCAGGTTTTCTCTTGGATGGAGCTCTGAGGAACTATGGAGTCTGGATGCTGAGAATGACACACTGCATGATGTATGGTTTGCTCTGGTTTCTTGCCAGGCTTACTGGTATCAGTTAAAACATGTCTATAAGGGTTTACTATGTATAAACCCTTATAAATGTATGTCCAACATTGCTCCAAGGGTTTTCCTCTCTTGAGCAGGGGAGAGACCATGCTGGCCGGCTGGTAGTGGAGTTTTTGGGCCCTGGCCCTATCCCTCCTCCCTCCATCCAGTTGCCCAATAAGAGAGAGACCCACCCACGCCAGACTCAGCTAATTTGAAACCCCAGAAGAGATCCAGACCCATCCACTTCAGACCCACAGCTGCGCTGCTTGGCCGGCCCCATGTGGAAGCAACTCATGGAGCTGACCTCCCGGTAAGGGGGCTCCGCCATCCCCTGGCCTAGTCCAACATTGCTCCAAGGTTTTCCTCTCATGAGCAGGGAGAGATCATGCTGGCCAGTCTGGCAGTGGAGTTTTGGGCCCTGCCCTTTCCTCCGCCTCCATGCCAGTTGCCCTGGAAGAGAGAGACCCACGCATGCCAGATCCACATGTCCCTTGGCGCGGCCATGCAATATTTTTATAGGATACTGAATCTTGCATAAGGTTCCTCCCAATTTGTTTCTTTCTTTCACATTTATACATAGTAAACCCTTTCAACATATTTCCTTAAATCAGTTGTCACTTCTATTACAATTGTAGGAGAATTTCTAGAACTCAATGTGAGCCTAGGATATAGTGCAATGATGAGGTACATGCTTTGGATCTGTTAAGTGCCCAGGTTCAATTCCTGTTCCCTACCACCCTAAACACACAGGAAACTTGAAAACTAGTAGGAGTCCAAAATAAAACAATGAAGCATTTTAATTTCTTAATATTTCACTGAAAGTGAAAAATCAAATTGAGCTATCAAGTAACAGCAAAAAGTGCCAATGATTTTTCTCATAATTTTCTGTAGTCTTATATTTTCTAATGCATTCACCTAATCAATAGTGAACAAACCTAGGAACACAGAGTAAAATAAAGAAGGAAAAAAATCATAGTCTTTTTTTGCAAAACTAAAGACAGTTCATCTAACCCCAATCCTTTCGCTTTAACCTGCCATCAGAAGGCCATGCAGAAGGGCACCTCCGCATCTCTATTTCCTTAGAAAAGAATTAGTCATACATACTGGTAAATTAGCTTCTTCTCCAAAGAATAAATGAGAGATGAATTGCATTGAACAAAGGGACATCACTGCACTCAGAAAGTCATTTGCTGGCAAGAGGAAATCAATGTAAAGCAGTCTTACAATATTGCATGACATTAAATGTCTATAATCACTTTATTTTGCTTAAGTTGTACAGATGTGCTCTGCCAGAAATGTCTCTCTCTCCCTCTCTCTCCCTCTCTCTCTCTTTCTCTCTCTTAGCTCTCCCTAGGAAAACTCATCCCTTTTTACAACCCAAGTGATCACTTATCAATGAATAGCCCTCAAATTCCCATCTCTATCCCTGACATCCCTTCTAAGCTGCCTAGGCTATGTGGTGTGAAGGCAAAGAATATAACAGGCTTTAGAGTGAGCAGGTCATGTTCAATCCAAGCCACCACTCATAGATCAAATTATTTACTTTAAAATCAGCCTCTTTCATCATCCTGAAATTTTAAAAAATACTAATGCAGATCCCAAGCAGGTAACAAGAATGTACTTGATAAATGCCATGTTGATAATAAGTATTATCCTTAGGGCATTCACAACAGTTGCTCAGGAGTACCTCAAATGCATAATTGCCCAACGTTGAGTTCATCATTTTTCTTTAAATTTTAGATTGATCTCTGTGAGCGTCACTGAGTGGGGAAAGGCCACCATCTAACCTATTTATTATGTGGCACCCTGTGAATCATTGTACTGCTCCTTCTCCCTAATTTCCTCCATACATTTTAGTTGGTTTTGCTAGCTGTTCTGTCTCTGTACTCAGGGGCTCATCTTCATCCACCACTGCAGGCACGACCTAACTCTCAAATCATCCTCACTTCAATGTTGGAACGCCTTTGTTCTGGCCTCCCAGGTGTCGATCCTTGCCTTCATAATGCTGCCCAGTTTCTTCCTTTTCAAATGGAAAGGGCTCTCCAGTACACTCAAATACTTTTCCTAAGGTATGGACTTTAAAATCGGTACCCTTATACCTACCTAGTCTCTCTTTCCCTACAATAATATTCCTATGGAGAATTTCAACCACACCCTACTCATGACAAGCAGTGCCAATATGAGTAACCAATCTGGTGGAAATATAACCACCAGCTTGGTTACATTTGCATACAATTTGTTTTAAAAAGGCATACATTAGAATTGTTGGAAATGGTAACACAAGACTAGAACTGAGCCACTTTTCTTTCTACGCTTTCCTGAAGATGTCATACAGGAGCCGTGACCTGTCATTCCCAAAACCTAAAAACATAGACAGAATTGCCTTCCTGCTAACTATACATTTATCAAGCAAATAAGATAGAATGCAAACAATTAATTTTAGTCATACATATATACATGTATATGCATATATATATGGGTGTAACTTATGCAGATGTATAGAATAATATGATTCAAATGTATGCCTTATTTTAGGTATTATTATACACCATGAGATATACAGTTACAAAGCTGTCCATGATTGGGTTTTAGTCATACAGTGTTCCAGCACCTATCCCTCCACCAGTGAACCTTCCCAACACCAACATCCCCAGTTTCCCAACCCACCTCTGCATCTATGGCATGCACTTCTCACTCTCTCTTTCTCTCTCTCTCTCTCTCTCTCTCTCTGTCTCTGTCTCTCTCTCTCTTTTACCCCTCTTCTTTTGAGCATTGTGGCTTGCAGTTTGTATGTTTAGGGGTTATCAAGTATATTCCTTCACCTACGCTCAATGCTCAGGTCTAGTCTGGTGTTACTATTTCCAACAATTCTAATGTATGTCTTTTAAAGTAAATTGTATTCAAATATAAGTTTATACATACGTGCATGTAAGTATCTATATATATATGTGTCATTTGATCACTTGATATCCTGTTATTTGTGGATTTGCTCGAGTGGGCACCAGTAACATTTCCATTTGACCCTATCATGTGCCTGTATATATGTGTACATACAAATTTCTCTGAAACATTTTACTAATTTTCAAAGCATTGTCAGATTTGAGCTCTAAATTCTTTTAGAAATGTTTAATTGATTATATTAGGAAAATGTAATGCTGGCCAACAAACTAAAAATTCAAAATAATCCTAAAAAGGCCATTACGATACCTCCCAGAACACTATTTTCTTCAAGTCTTTCCTGAAGATACCTTATGCTGGAGCCCAGCGCCTGTCATTCCCAATACCTAAAGATCGTATTCTCTCTACTTCCTGTGCTAATTTATCCTTTCTTATTAATTTATACTTTAACTATTTGTCCAACCATTCTACAGCTCCAAAGTCTTAGTTGCCCCTCTCTCTGTTTTTCTCATTTAGTATCATTCTTTATTCGCCTATCAAATTTTGGAATTCGAAGCATTGCTATATTTTTTTTTTTTGCTTTTTGGGTCACACCCAGGGATGCTCAGGGGTTACTCCTGGCTCTGCACTCAGGAATTACGCCTGGCGGTGCTCAGGGGACCATATGGGATGCCGGGGATCGAACCCAGGCCAGCACAGGCCCGGCCGCGTGCAAGGGCAACGCCCCACCCGCTGGGCTATCGCTCTGGCCCCAGCATTGCTATATTTTAATGTGTGGAAACATATTTGTCATGGTTGTCATTGCTGGAGTGTTGTTGTTTTATCTTTGGAGTCCACCCTGTGGTGCACAGGTACTCCTCTGGCTCAGTTTCTGAAAGTTGACCTAGGGAGGTGTTCAGGGACACATACGGTGCCAAGGACCAAAGCCAGGCCTCCAGCATGGAAGGCGTGTGCTCCATTGCACTGAGCCATCGCTCTGCTCCAGCAGCATCTTTGTACTGAGTACGGATTATCAGCTGGGATCTCTGATAATTCAGTTACCAGCTGGGAGAAATACTGGACCTCCCTTTTCCTTTGTCATGCCCCTCCGTCTTTTGGGGTGACTGCCAACTGGGATATGTTCCATTTCATTGCACTTAGCAGCAGAAAACGTATCTCCATGTATTTTGCTTGGCTTTTTTTTTCTCCTTAGGAGCGTTTGATACTAAAACATTCATTTGAATGTAGAGAAATTTATTGATGCTTTTCTTTTTGGTCTGAAAGTTTTATATTTTGTTTTAGAAACCCTCCCCTTCTCTGAGGTAATAGAATATAATGCTCTATAATCTGCTGAAAGCTTTTTGGTTTCTCCCTTTCACATGTTTTTTCTGCCATCCAACATAAATTAATTTTTTATGAGTGCTATAACAACTATTAGGAAAAAATAGTGTTTTTTTACTCCCCCTCTATAATAGCAGCAAAATAACATGTTATTTATAATGAGTCTAATATGTTCAAGATGTCTGTGGGAAGCCTACAATGTCTGGTACAAGCTAAACTAAAGAAATAGGGAAACATATGAAGAGAATCAGTGATCCCATTAATAAATGACACTGTGTTAAGATAGCAATTAAATTAGAATGTCCTCTGACTCCTTCAAAGAGTCGGGAGAGATATTAGGAGATATCTCTATGTGTCTGAAGTCTACAGTGCTAAAATTCTAAGGTCCAGGTTTGGTCTCTCTTCAGACAGAGCACTGAATGGCAGCATCCATGTTAATGCTAGAAAAAGAGTCTGGAAAGGAAAATGATATGAGAACTTTAAAAAAGAAAGTCATCAAAGAGTCTATAGAGAGAGAAAGAGAAAGAAGAGAGAGAGAGGGCCGGAGCGATAGCCCAGCGGGTAGGGTGTTTGCCTTGCACGTGGCCTGCCTGTGCCGGCCTGGGTTCGATCCCGGCATCCCATATGGTCCCCTGAGCACCGCCAGGGAGTGATTCCCTCAGTGCAGAGCCAGGAGTAACCCCTGAGCATTGCCAGGTGTGGCCCAAAAAGCAAAAAAAAAAAAGAAGAGAGAGAGAGTAGGTCAAAGATTCTAAATAAAAATTACAATTGCAAGTATAAGAAATATTAAGCAGGAAGATAGTATGCAGTGGTTCCCTAAGACACTGGGTTTGCACCTTAGCTCATCTCTTGGATACTTGCTAGCAATGGACAAAACTCTCTGGGAGATCACTCTGGCATCCTCCGAAAACCACCATTACAATTTATTGCATTTCTTGTTTTATGAGTATGTATGAATTTTCTTTCTAAGTCAAATTGGTGATGGAGAAACATTCTTTAGATTAAATTCTTAAATGTAAATAGATGAAAATTGAATGAAATATAAAAATGTACATTGACTCAGTGGTATGAATAGTTCTTAGCTATGCCTTGAAGGAGCAGCATATTTTTCTAATTTATCCCAAAGCTAGCAGCAGACTCTAGAGTTGTACATAATTCATGTGCCTGTACTTACTAAAAAACAAATGGAAATAGGTATCCATCCATGCACAGAGTCTGGTATGCATGACTGCATGGAACAAATACGAACTGAGCACTATCATGGGCTCGTTTTTCTTCTAGGTGTAGAGGCCATGTTCAGAGCTCATCCAAAACTAATGTCTGTTGCAGGAGACAGGATATATAGCTCAAAGGGCTGGAGATTATGCTTTGTATGAGGAAGCTATGGTCAGATTATTGGCACAAATCTGGGAGCAACGCCTGAGCACTAAGTCTGGGACACCCCCTGGGACCACTGTTACTTGTTACATCCCTACCAAAAAAGAAACTTTGGCATCACTAGAATTTACATTCTGGTAAGGAGAGACATATTAAATAGGATAAATTAGCAAAGCATAAAGAATCCTCTTGTCAGAGAAATAATATGGCATTTAAGGGGTGTTCTTTGTACGCAGACACCCCAGGTTCAATCTCTGGTGTTCCATAGGTTCCCCAAGCAATGTTAATAGTTATCCCAGAGAACAGAACCAGCAGTCATCTCTGAGTGTAGTCAGGAGTGCCCCACCAGCACCCTGCAAAAAAGAACAAAAAAAGAAGAGAAAAATCCCAAGGCAGAAGAAGAAATGTTAAGGAGAAATAGGAAATATAAGACTGAAAGGGGAAAAAAATGAAGCTCGAAAGGAGGAACAGAGTATGGGGAGATGGAGGTGGGCTATAATTTTAGAACAGGTGACCTGAGAAACTTACTCAAATGTGAGCATCTGAATGACACAGGAAGTGATGGCGTTGAGCACTAACCTGGGTGAAAAATAGGCCCCAGGGAAAGATGGTCCAGCTAGCAAGTGAAGCTGGTAGAAAGCCCCCTAAGCTAATGCAAAGCAAAGTTGGCAAGTCAGTACATAAGGCATGTGAAGCATTTACAATATGCGAGATTGTTCTGACCTTTTCATGTAGAAATGCTCATTTAGTCCACACCGATACATTATACAAAGGAAACTGCTTTTTGCATTTTATGGATAAAGAGATGCCTAAATATAACTATAACATGCTCAAGATCATAATACTAGTTTCAGTCAGTATGGCAACAAGGCTGATCCTTATAACCACTCTGTCATAGTTTATACCAATGTAGTTATTTTAATCACCAGTGAATGCAAAAAGAATATAGTTATGTCTACATTGTAAGAAAAGGGAAGAAGGAAAATTGTCAGACATCAGTCAATTTGATCAAATCAAAGGAAACATCACAGCAAAGTGGAGCTTTGCCCTCCAATCCATGTGTGACAAACGTTGCTCTTTTTGTATGTGTGTGTGTGTGTGTGTGTGTGTGTCACACCCAGCAATGCTCAAGGGTTACTCCTGGCTCTGCAATCAGGAATTACTCCTGGCAGTGCTCGGTGAACCATATGGAATGCCTGAGTTAGAACCCAGGTCTACCGCATGCAAGGCAAATGCCCTACCTATTGGACTATCGCTCTGGCCCCAAACATTGCTCTTGTATATCACATTGTGTTTCCATTGACTCACACTTAAAAACAAAGTCTACAAAAAAAACAGCCTTAATAAATTACTAAATTTTGGTGATGTATTGTCCTGGTTCATAAACAAAAGAAATGCTACTTAGAATTAGATGAGTAAATAACAGAATTGTTAATAACAGATTTTCTTTTATTTATTTTTTTTATTTTTTATTTTTACAATTACAAAGATATACAATTAAAAAAGTTCATATTTGGGTTTTTGGTCATACAGTGTAGCAGCACCCATCCCGCCACCAGTGCCCATCTCCCACCACCAACGCCCCCGGTTCCCTCCCCCTCCCCCAGCCCTCCTCCATGGCAGGTTCTTTATTTCTTTCCATTTCTCTCATCTTTCTCTTTTCCTTCCTCTCCAGACTATGGATTACAGAACATACATTAAAGGGTTGTCATGTGTATCCTTTTGCCTCTATTTAATGCTCAGTTCTAGGTTGGCATTAGTACCCTCACAATTGTTAGCACACTGTTCCATTTTCTGTCTTACCTAGCCTCTGACTCCCACACGTTTGTGATAATTTCCACCTTTGACAGGACCTCCTGATGTATGTTTCACTTGACCTTGGATATTGGTATCATAATATGTACCTATATATTTATGTTATGCAGATAAATGCAGTCATTCTGTAACTGTCTCTCTCCTTCTGGCTAATTTCGCTCAACATAATCTTCTCCATGTCCATCCATTTGTAGGCAAATTTTATAACTTCATTTTTCCTAACAGCTGCATAGTATTCCATTGTGTAGATGTACCAAAGCTTTTTTATCCAGTCATCTATTTTCGGGCACTCGGGTTGCTTCCAGATTCTGGCTATTGTGAATAATGCTGCTATGAACATAAAAGTAGGGATGGTGTTTCCCGCTGCGTATTTTTGGTTTCCCAGAGTAGATTCCCAGGAGTGGTATGGCTGGGTCAAATGGGAGTTCAATTTCTAGTCTTTGGAGGAATGTCCATATTGTTTTCCCAGAAAGGCTGTACCAGCCGGCATTCCCACCAACAATGGATGAGTGTCCCCTTTTCCCCACACCCACGCCAGCACTTGTTGTTCTTGCTCTTTTGAATATGTGCCAGTCTCTGTGGTGTAAAGTGGTATCTCATTGTTGTTTTGATTTGCATCTCTCTGATGATTAGTGATGATGAGCATTTTTTTCATATGTTTTTTGGCCATTCGAATTTCTTCCTTGCTGAAGTTTCTGTTCATTTCTTCTCCCCATTTTTTGATGGGGTTGTTTGTTTTCTTCTTGTAAAGTTCTACCAGTGCCTGATATATCCTGGATATTAACCCCTTATCAGATGAGTATTGGGTGAATATTCTTTCCCATTCTGTGGACTGCTTTTGTATCTTAGTCACTGTTTCTTTTGAGGTGCAGAAGCTTTTTAGTTTCATGTAGTCCCATATATTTATCTTTTCTTCTAGTTGCTTTGTTAGAGATGTTTCACTCTTTGAAGATGCCTTTAGCTTCAATGTCATGGAGGGTTTTTCCTATATTTTCTTCAATGTACTTTATGGATTCAAGTCTGATATTGAGATCTTTAATCCACCTTTGATCTGATTTTTGTGCATGGTGTTGTGACACAGGTCCAAATTCATTTTTTTACATGTCGCTGCCCAGTTTTCCCAACACCACTTATTGAAGAGGCTTTCCTTACTCCATTTTAGACTCATTGCACCTTTATCAAAGATTAAATGATCATGTGTTTGAGGTTGGGTGTCAGGATACTCAATTCTATTCCATAGGTCCACGGGTCTGTTTTTATTCCAATACCATGCTGTTTTAATTACTACTGCCTTGTAGTACAGTTTGAAGTTGGGTAAGGTGATGCCTCCCATCTTCTTTTTCCCGAGGATTGCTTTAGCTATCCTTGGGGGTTTATCGTTCCATACAAATTCTCAGGATTGTTTGGTCAATTTCTTTGAAGAATGTCATGGGTATCCTCATAGGGACTGCATTGAATCTGTATAGAGCTCTAGGGAGTATTACCATTTTGACAATGTTGATTCTCCCCATCCATGAGCAGGGAATGTGTTTCCATTTCCTTGTGTCCTCTTTATCTCTTGGAGCAGTGTCTTGTAGTTTTCTTTGTACAGGTCCTTTACACACTTGGGTAAGTTGGATTCCTAGGTATTTGATTTTCTGTGGCACAATTGTGAATGGAATTGTTTCCTTAATATCCCTTTCTTCTCTTTCGTTATTTGTATATAGGAAAGCCACCGACTTTTAGCGTGTTGATTTTGTATCCTGCCACTCTACTATATGCATCTATTGTTTCTAGGAGTTTTTTGGTAGAGAGTTTAGGTTCTCTAGGTATAATATCATGTCATCTGCAAATAATGATAGCTTGACTTCTTCCTTGCCTATCTGGATGCCCTTGATGTCCTTTTCTTCTCTGATTGCTATCGCAAGTACTTCTAGTACTATATTTGAATAAAAGAGGTGAGAGTGGGCAACCTTGTCTTGTCCCTGATCTCAGGGGAAGGCTTT